>ML305293.1:0-46932 GCA_005239505.1 Nicotiana paniculata | reverse complement strand
AGTTCTCGGCTTCTTCTTCCATCTTAAGCCAATAGTATCCAGCTCTGATTAGTGTTTTCACTAGAATCTCGCCCGTGAGTGATTTCCACAGTGTCCTTCTTGGACTTCTTTGATCACAAGTTCCATTTGGTTAGGTCCGAGGCATTTAGCTAGGGGTCCTCTGAACATCTTGCGATAAAGCGAGTTGCGAATAAGGCAGTACCGTGCAGCTTTGCGGCGAAGTGCTCGAGCTGTTTTCCTATCTTTAGGTACGGTGCCATTCTGCAAAAAATTAAGAATTTCGTTTCTCCAGTCCCTGGTTAAGTTGTTGAAAGTTATCTCATTCCTGTCGTGGTCTATTATTGAATGAAATAGTTGAACGACAATTGCATTGTCTTTGTTCGTTACTTCCGTGACTGCTGCGAGGTTAGCTAATGCATCTGCTTCTGCATTTTCCTCTCTAGGTATTTGCATTACCTTCCATGTTTTGAATTGTCTCACGAGCTCTCGTGCTTTTTCAAGATACTGTTGCATTCTAGTCTCTCGAGCGATGTAAGTCCCCTGTATCTAATTTACTACCAATTGGGAGTCGCTGTTGATCACAATTTGCTCGATTGAGAGTTCTCGTGCGAGTTCAAGCCCTGCAATAACAGCTTCGTACCCTGCTTCTTTGTTAGTTATAGGATAACACTTGATAGCTTGTCGTGTCTTTTCACCCGTGGATGATTTATGAGTATGCCTAAGCCGACACCTTTTATATTTGAAGAACCATCGGTGAACAAGGTCCATTGGCCTGGATTAGCACCTTTAAAGAGTTGTAACTCTTTTTCTACTTGATGTACAATGCTATTACTAAATTCAACAACAAAATCAGCTAGTATTTGAGACTTAATTGTAGTCCTAGGCTGATAGATTATTTCATGCTCACTTAATTCTATGGCCCACTTGGCTAATCTTCCTGACAATTCCTGTTTATGCAGAATATTTCTTAAAGGATATGAGGTCACAACGGTGATTGGGTGGCATTGAAAATATGGTCGTAATTTTCTAGATGTCATTATTAAAGCTAAGGCTAACTTTTCCAGATGTGGATATCTAGTCTTAGCATCTAGTAAAGTTTTACTTACATAATAGATAGGTGATTGTTTACCTTTTTCTTCTCTCACAAGTACTGCACTTACAACAATTTTTGAGATAGCCAGGTAGATGTACAATTTTCCCCTTCTTTTGGCTTTGAAAGCAATGGCGGTTTTGATAGATAAATCTTCAGATCTTTGAGGGCTTGCTGACATTCTTTAGTCCATTCGAACTGATTCTGCTTTTTGAGAACTGAGAAGAATTGACAACTTTTTTCGGAAGATTTAGAAATAAACCTACCCAAAGCTTTTATTCTCCCTGTTAGTCTTTGAACTTCCTTTTATTTGTTAAAATATCAGGTATTTCCTCTATAGCTTTAATTTAAGCGAGATTTACCTCTATTCCTCTGTTCGATACAAGGAAACCCAAAAATTTACCTGATTGCACTCCAAAAGCGCATTTCTCTGGATTTAGCTTCATATTGTACCTACGTAAAATATCAAAAGCATTAGAGAGATGCTGGAAATGGTCTTGTGCTTGTGTTTATTTTACCAAAATATCATCAATATAGACTTCCATAGTCTTTCCAAAATGTTCTTAGAACATTTTAGTCACTAATCTTTGATAGGTGGCTCCAGCGTTTTTTAAGCCAAAAGGCATAACTTTATAACAGTAAGTCCCCCTGTTTGCAATGAAGGAAGTTTTTTCCTCATCTGAGGGATTCATTTTAATATGATTATAACCAGAATATGCATCTAAGAAGCTCAATAATTCATGACCTGTTGTGGCATCAATCATTTGATCTATATGTGGCAATGGGAATGAATCTTTGGGGCATGCTTTATTTAAGTCAGTATAGTCTACGCATACTCTACACTTGCCATTCTTTTTAGGTACTACCACGGTGTTTGCTAGCCAGTTAGGGTACGTTACCTCTCGTATTGAACCAATCTTCAAGAGTTTCTGTACCTCTTCGTCGATCACTTGGTTCTTGAATGGTCCTTGCTTTCTTTTCTTCTGCTTAACAGGTACGAAGGATAGATCTTCATTTAGTTTATGAGTCATCACTTCTGGTGGGATGCCTGTCATATCTGAGTGGGACCACGCAAAGCAGTCTGCGTTAGCCTTTAAATAATCAATTAACTTACCTCTTCGAGCGGGGCCTAGCCTCGTGCCTGTATACACTTTCTGCTCAGGCTTTTGCTCAGATAATTGAACAGCTTCGAGCTCCTCCGTAGTTGTTCTGATGTGCTCATCTTCCTTCGGTTCACGAATGACGTCCGGTCTGGAATCTGCATCTGTATGGTATAGTACACCTTCCGTGGTAACTTGATTCTCCTTCTCGTAAGTATTTTCTTTCGTACCTGTTTCAGCAATAATACCTTCCGTACCTATTTGGGTAGTAATTTATTCCATGCCTGTTTGGGAGGCGTTAAATTCTTGGGAGATTCCCTTATCTCGTAATTATTCCACCTCTATTTTCTTGTTGTAGTGTACCACAAAGTTTATGCTTCTTGCGGTCTCCTGATCGCCTTTGATTTGTTGAATCCCCCATTTAGAGGGGAATTTAATTACCTGATGCAACATGTAGGGTATCGCTTTCATGTCATAGATCCATGGCCTTCCCATGATCACGTTATAAGACATGTCGGTTTCGATGACTTGGAACGTGGTACTTTTGATCACCCCCAACATAAGTGCTAAGATCAATTTCTCATTTTGTTATAATCGTAGAGTTATCAAACCCTGATATGGCTCGTGCCCTCGGGGTTACTTGATTCCCCAATAGCATTTCTTCCACGACTCTTAGCAAAATGATGTTGACTGAACTGCCTGGATCAATCGACACTCTTTTTACGTTAGTGTCATGAATAAGTAAAGATATTACCAGAGCATCGTTGTGCGGAAGCATTAATCCGCCGATATCTGCATCATCGAAGGTGATATCGTCTTCTTCAATATTTTCACGAGCCCGTTTACCATTTGTAATTTAGAACTTTGTGGTTGTTTTGCAGATCACTCCATTTACTTCTTCACCTCCGTGTATCACGTTGACAGTTAGTTTTGGAGAAGGAGGTTTTGGGGGCTCCTGCATGTTCCTCATATATGCATGTTTACCTTTATCACTAAACAATTCTGTTAAATNTTCATCTAGATCTTTTCTGGATCTAGACGAGGATGAGACTACGTCTCTTCCTTGTGGTCTATAGTCCGACCTAGTATTTTCGAACCTGGGGTAAATATCGCGTCCCGAGGATCCTAAGTAAGGATCGTACCTGTTTTTACCTGATCTTATATCTGATTCAAGACGTCTGGATCTGGAATGATCTTCATCTCTCGAACGAGCAATGATATCTTCTTCTATTCTGAGTTTAGTACTGTACCTGTTATATGCATCGTTCCATGTTGTAGCGGGGAATTCTCTTAGACTTTCCTTAAGTCGTATCGTGGATTCTGAGCTTTTATCGTTTAGGTTGCTTGCAAATGCCATGGCTTCCCAATTACCAGGCACCTTGGGTAACTGCATTCTTTCTCGTTGAAACCTGTCTAAAAACTCACAAAGTAGTTCCGTGTCTCCTTGTTTTATTTTGAATATTTCTTCCATTCTTTTCTCAACTTTTTGTGCACCAGAGTGTGCTTTTATAAACGAATCTGCAAGCTCAGCAAAAGAGTCAATAGAATTTTCAGGGAAAAGAGAATACCAGGTTAGGGCCCCTTTGGTAAGTGTTTCCCCAAATTTTTTGACAAGGACTGATTCAATCTCTTGTTTTGTTAAGTCGTTGCCTTTTACCCCAGTAGTGAAAGCAGTCACATGGTCACGTGGGTCAGTTGTTCCATCATATTTGGGAACGTCAGGCATTTTAAACTTCTTGGGTATAGGCAAGGGTGCCGCACTTGGCTTCCAAGGTTGTTGAGAATATCTATCAACATCAATGCCTTTGATGATAGGTGGTACTCCAGGAATTTGTTCGATGCGATCGTTCTGCTCCTTCATCTGTTTCTGCATGGTTAGCAGTAAATTTTTTGTAACTTTGAGTTATTAGATATACCTGGTCTCGTTTCGAGAGATTCATTAGGAGTATCTCCTTTTTCTGAATTTGCTAGCCCAGATTGAGGATTTTCCATGGTGATGGTATTATTGGGGGGTGGCGTCGGGGGTGTAGGTAACGCTGCCGGTAATCCTCTCGCAAATTCTTGCAAAGCTTGGCTCACATACTCTGCAATCATTTGCTTTACACGATCTTGTTCCACAATTTGATCATTATCACCATTGTTGTTATTGTATATTTCTGGGGATTGTTCCCTTGAACCACGTGGGGTTCCTGAAGGCGATGGAACCGGGGTTCCACTCTTTTAGCGGTTGTTGTCATTGGAGTTTGACATAGTTCAGAGGATATCACTTGAAAAGAAAACAGAGATTATTAGATTCTCGGTTACGGAACCAATTTGTTTAACCAAAGAATTATACCTTTTGACTAAAGCTTACTTTTAAGATGAATACATGTTCCTGATAATCAAAGAAATGGATAAAAATGAATAACAGACAATATTGCCGAAATATAGAAAAGCGAAGTTAGTTATATTCGAGAATCAGATGGCTTTACAAGCTGTATTCCCCTCCCTTATATAGGAGATTCCTATAACATACGACTCTTGCTATGGTTTCTTATTAATGACTAATTATGACATTAATGAGGCGTTACAAAGGATATCGGTAATTGGGGTACGGTTACATAACATTCGAGTAATCAATTATGGGTCTTTGAATCTGCCCGTAATTTTGTCTAGATTTATTCTGACTGTGCCTCTCCTCTGTTTTGATCAGGTTGAGTTTCCCGTGGCTGATAAGCTCGAGGGTTTACTGAATCGTGCCTCTTTGTTCCGTACCTCTTCAAAGAATCACATCCAGATATCGTGTTTTCCTGTGTCCACGTGACTGGCCGAGTTGTCAAAAGTTGGCTTAGGTGTGAAACTCCTTTTTACCAATACAACATGGCGGGCATGTATCGGGCTTGGATGGCTGGGAAGGCACCACCCCTGCCACCACCTAGCTTCCTAGATGCTACCCTTACCCAAGCTCCAAACATAGTGTCAGATTATCCACCATACTCTCCAGATTTTCCCGCTTATCACAGCTTTCCCAACCTCCATAATAGCTCCATCATTCTTTCTCCAACTACATTTCCCAAAAATAGCACTCCTGTCATATCCACTACCTCCACGATCACAACTTCTCAACAACATCTCCTCAGATTCAATAGTGGACACCAGCTCAACCCTTTTGATGCCCAATACTACCCCCCAGAGCTGGACCACCAGGTCCCGGACTCATATAATCATACCTCTAAGAATGAGCCTCATATTGAGAATTAAAAGTTCACAAGGAAGGAAGAGCGAAGTGAGATATCCAGAAAGACGAAAGGTATAGAGCAATCCTTAAAGAACATGGAAGGGAGGGGAAATCAGGTTAACGTGTCTTACAATGACTTGTGTATGTTCCCTGATGTTCATCTTCCCGCGGGGACGTGGAGATCCAGTACCCATCTGAGGGGTTATTGAAGTGAAATGAGAGGTTTTGGCAGGAAGATGAGTTGCTGATGGCGTATTTCAGTGAGAGCTTGAGTGGGACAACCTTGGAATGGCATACGCATCAAGATGTCAGTAAGTGGTCTGCATGGGATGACATGGCTCAAGATTTTGTTCGACACTTTCAGTATAATATAGACATTATCCCAGACCGCTCCTCCCTTTCTAAGATGGAAAAGAAGCCAAGTGAGAGCTTTAGGGAATATGGACTCAGATGGAGGGAACAAGCTGCTCGAGTCAGTCCCCCCGATTGATGAAGAAGAAATGGTTAAGCTTTTCCTACTTCAGTCATTTGATCCCTTCTTTGGGTAAACCTTTCAATGATGTGGTAAAAATGAGGGAGATGGTAGAAGAAGGAATCAAGTCAGGCAAAATCATGAGCTATTCTGCATTGAAAGATACTACAGAAGACATTCAGAACATCTCAGTGAACTTGGGGGGAAGAAAGAAAGTAGAAAAGATTTTGTTGAGCCTCGCCAACGACAGGATCCAGTGGGCATTCCTACTCAATGCTTTCAGCCTCAATATCGACCCCATGAATATCCACATGCTCCAGATAGTCTTACCCAATGCTACTTCTCTCCACAAAATCCCCGAAGTCATACCTTATCTTCCCAATACTCTATCCATAATGCACCGCCATATGTTCCCCATCCACATGACCTCCAATGGCCTGCACTACCTCCACAAATGTCTTACCTGTCTCCTCAAGCATGTCAATCACCTACCCGCAAGAGGTTCCAACCGAGGCCGGGAGTACAATATGAAAAGGGAGCAGCAAAGAGAAAAGTCATTCATTCCCATTGGAGAATCATATGCTAGTTTGTTCCAAAGGTTGAGACAATTGGACACGTTGAATCCGATTTAGATAAAAATGTCGAATCCCCTGCCAAAGAATTTTGATTTTTCTCAAAGGTGCGCATATTGATCTAATGCCCCGGGGCACAGTATAGAAAAGTGTTGGCATCTGAAAAGAGTAGTCCAGAAACTTATTGATGCTGGTGATATTACCGTGCAAAATCCAGATGCAGCGGATACTAGCCAAATTTCGTCGCTTGTTCATAATGAGACGCATATGGTGGGCATGATTTGCGTTGAAAAAGAGTATGAGAACTCTTCTGACTCCCTTGTAGGAACACTTGCCGCGAAATTTTCATCGCTATCAGTCTCGGTTCCAGAAGTCGATCTTAAGAACGAGTTGGAAATGAGGACCCAAAAGCAATCTGTTGAGGTCAATGTGATGGAGACTTGTGAAGGTCCTAGTAATGTCGATGTGCGACACAATGGCTAAGATGTCGGGCTTGGTAATTGGAAAGACGATCATTTCTTGGCTAGCCAGGGGAGTCTTGGCGGTTTATTTTGTTGTCATTTCTGTTGTCTGGGTTATTTCAGGGTTGTAATCCGAATATTGTCTTGTGAATCAAACCCTTCTATCCTTTTATTTTTCCTAGTTCGTTTAGTCATAGTTATTCGTTAGTGTTATCTAGGTTTGTTCCAGGGTTGTAACCCAAGTTTGTCTTGCTTGTTTTGTTGTTCACACTTTTTCATCATCAGTTTAATGTAATCTCCTATTTTCTGTTATTTTTTTGTCCGTTTTGCTTAGTTCTCTTTTTATTTCTATAAGTCTTTTCATGCTGATTCTAGTGACATGACATGTACGCGTAATTCTCAGCCTGGTCTTGAAAGTTAGTCTAATCACGAAGCAATGAAACAAGTTTCGAAGGTGACAGAGACATTTGAGGGAAACAATTAAAGATTTGGACATTTTGAGATCATTTAAAGCCCGAATTGTGTGAAACTGGGGCAAATAGTTTGGGAAGTTAAGGGGATTACACTAAATTGTTACAAGAGAGTTTGTCCCAGACGATTTGAAGCAAGCAACTTTGAGTTCAAGTACACCTCAAGTTACAAGATAAAGCCAAGAGAGTTTGCCCCAAATTGACGGAGCACATCCATTGTGAAGAAGGGATCACACAACGAGAGTTTTGTACTTGACAAGGCATTAAGAAAAAATGGATGGCATATCAGTGATATCAATGCCAAAGTTGCAAAAGAAATTATGTGCATCATATTCCTTTTTCATCCTCAAGTTGCATGTGTTGTACTTGTAATTTTTAGGGATTGGGAGGCCCTCTTTCAGCTATCCAGAAGAAAATTTCAAAAAAGAAGAAAAAAAAAAGAGAGAAAAAAGAAGAAAAAGAAAATAGCAACAACAAAGAGTAGTCGTTTGAACTACGTTCGACCTGATTCTTGCCACCACAAGATACGTAGGCAGCCTTATGGTTCGGTCGCACCAAATAAAATATTTCATAATCCCACGAAGTCTGAGTGGGGAAGTTCTTCTTCCTTTTGTTTTAGAAACTGGGGCAAAGTCTAAAATGGATTCCAAAAGTTGTAAATAAAAACCCCGTTTTCATAGTTATTTTGAGCCTTTATGATATCACTTCTCTCTAACCCTGTCCAAAAGCCATAATACAGTCCAAAAAAGACCTCCCAGATAATCTTTGAGAGTGCCGAGTTAGACATGACAGGAACATATGATATTTTTACCATGGTTAATGCCTTGTCATTTGCCGAATAAGAGGAAATAAGAAGAAAAGAACGAAAATGAGAGAGTCTTATTGGTGAAAACCCTCACGGGCACCATAAGGCGATGGTGAGTTGGGAGAAAGAGAAAAATGAGAGGGTCTTGATGGTGAAAACCCTTCGGGCACTACAAGTCGAATAAGGATCGTGAATCAGAGAGGATAATCGGAGCATTGAAGCCCAGTTTCACGGCATAGAGGTATAACAAGAGTTGAACATTAGACTTGCTTGACAGATTAGGCTGTTTAATCCAAAAATGCATGTCATGGTCTTTAGAGTTGGTGTCCATATCTGATATGTTTCTACTTTATAATTTTCTTGTTAGATATCATCTCTTTCCATTGTCCCTTACTCTGTTCCTCTTGCTTTGTTCAAGTCCTCTTTTTGAGTCCGTTTGGTTAGAACAAGTGAGAAATGACTTCAAAATTTGCTACCAGCTTTCCAATTGCACAGAGCGGAATCTGGCTAGCACATCGAAGCGGCATAAGTCAGGAAAGAACAATATGCGCACTGGTTTGATAACAATTGACGTGCTTTGGGATTCATGTGAAATACAAAGGTCCAAAAATGTCAATTCATGAGCAAGATGCAAAAAAAAGGGTATAGGGCTCGAATAGATCAGAGGCATTTTCTGTGGTAAGGTTTGACAAAAGGTGGTTAGTCAATAACAAGCAAGGACTTCCGAGTCAAAACCAAGGTTAATCATGACAAGTACAAGATCCATCGCCCTCAAAGTCAAGGCCACGAACCAACCACCACATTTTAAACTCACAAGTTTTCTTTGTTTGAAACAGGGACGAAGACTGTGTGCAAATCAAAGCTTGGAAGCTTGAATCTTTGAGGTGTCATGCCCAATTTTGTTAGCAGAAAGGCTGTTTGAGAATATTTTTTTTACCTCCTAGGCATCCCCTAGTTGATAAGATCATCACTTCTCAAGAATTTTCTCTAGTTGAGAAGAACCATACCTCCTAGACATCGCACTAGTTGGAAAGAATCTTTAGTTTTCCTTAAGTTCAGGGGTCCTGCCTGGAAAATAGGGCCAATTTTAGTTTCCTTAAGTCGTTAATCTTTAGTTTTCTTAAGTTCAGGGGTCCCGCCTGGAAAATAGGGTCAGTTTTTAAGTTTTCTTAAGATGTTAGTTTTAGTTTTCCTTAAGTTCAGGAGTCCCGTCTGGAGAATAGGGTCAGTTTTAGTTTTCTCCAGTTGTTAGTCTTTAGTTTTCTTAAGTTCAGGGGTCCCCCTTGAAGAATAGTGTCAATTGTTAGTTTCCTTAAGTTTTAATCTCTAGTTTTTCTTGAGTTCAGGGGTCTCGCCTGGAGAACAGGGTCAATTTTAGTTTAGTCAGACTCGATTTATAGTTTAATCAGAACGAGGCATGACAGTGGCATAAGAGGACACCTTCAGCAATAATGCCACAAGCTAACCACCACATTTTCAAACTAACAAGATTTCATTTGTTTGAAACAAGGACAAGAAAATTTGTTCGATCTGCAGGGACCCTCCATAAGGGAATTATGGTTCAGGGTCAAGGAATTTTGTTCTTTCTGCAGGTATCTTCCAAGAAGAGAGCATGTCTCGGATGAGTTCATTTTCAGTTTTCAGGACCCTCCTGGATAATGGGATTTAGGTTTTAAGTTCTCAGGACCCACCTGGATAATGAGATTAGTTTTAAGTTCCCAAGACCCTCCTGGATAATGGGATTTGACTTAAGTTTCCAAGACCTTCCTGGAAAATGGGATTCAACTAACACTCACAAATGTTCCTAGTACAAACTGCGGCAGAAAATTTTCTTTGTTTTGTCTGTTTTGTTGTGATTGTAGGTACCCACCTGGAGAACAGGGTCAACTTTCAATTTCCAAGTTCAAGAAGCATCTGGAGAATCCCGCCTGAAAAACAGGGTCAAGTTTGAGTTTCAAGTTCAAGTCAGAAGCGGCAGGAACCCGCCTGAAGAATAGGGTCAACCTCAAGTCTTTAAGTTAAATCAGAAGTAGAACGAGCCGCCTGAAGGACAAGGTTTGCGAGCTCAAGTCTACTCCAAGTTCAAGTTTATTTCAAGTGCAGGAGGTGCCCACCTGAAGAATAGGGTCAACTTCCAGTTTTCTTCAAATTCAAGTCAACAGAATGCCCACATGAAGAATAAAATGAATTTTCAGTTTCGTGTTGAAAGATCAAGTATAAATTCAAGGCAGATTCGAGACACGAAGTAGATAGGATCTTGTATTTTTCTGTATTTTGCAGTAATTTTTCCTTTTATCTTTGATGTAACGGTAGGAACCGCTGACCGGAACCTCGACGACACTTCACTCGACTCTCCACCTTGGTATATTCCAACACTCTTCCTACCTCTGAACTACACGTGGCCTGATTCCTTTATAGCCAGGGATATGTAGGCAGCTCAGATACCAGGGCTCGGTCACATTCTACTTTCTTTTAGTTTTTGGTCTCTCTAAATACGGGTCCGGTCAAAAAACCTGTCTCGTCGTTCTTTGTCTGAAAACTTTTCGTGTTTCCAGTCAAAGAGGGGCCGCTGTAGACATGTAATTTTTGACCCTTCCCGAGATTTTGCACATTTTAGCGTTCAAATATTGAGTTTAGGTCTAATATCATTATTTTAACTAGTTTTTGACTCTTTTACTTTATTTTATCACAAAAAAATAAAATAAAATTTACAAAAATAGTTTCATTAATGTTTTATAGTCATACTATTTTACTAGGATTTTTATTTTTATATAATCTTGAAAAAATACCAAAATAGTTTCACAATATAATATTATTTATTTTAGTTAATAAGAATTAGTTTTATATTTTATATTATAAATTTGATATCAGTTTTAGAAAGAGTATGAAATTTGAGGTTAGTTTTGTTTAGGAATTGGATTTGGCCAAATACATGTAAAATTTGTTAAGAAGAAATGAGCATGAATTGAATTCTCTGTTATTTGATGTTTTCTTTTATTTAGTTTATTTCTTTACATTATTTGCTGGTAGCATGTTTAGCCCGACTACACTTGAGTAGGCAAACCTTAAGTTTTCTTTATTTCATTTTTATTTGAGGCGAGATGTCGTTTCTTTTAGTTTATTATCCGGGGAATGCCCCGCGAAGTTTGTATATATTTTATCCGGGATATGCCCCGAAGTATTTGTATTAGAAGGCCAACGATAGAACAATTTAAGGAAGCATAGAATAGGATTTTTATTTTTATTTTTATTTTTTTAGGTGGAGACGACCTCAAGCCTCTTTAGTGTGTTTATTTTCTTTGTGTTTTTCTACCTCAATCTGAGTATTCTTTAAAGCCAACTTGATCATGTACGCAACCGTACTAGTTACGGGATTTGAGGAATGCCTAACACCTTCTCCCCGAGTCAAATGAACCCCCCTCACCCTGAATCTCTGGTGCAGTCAGTTTTAGAGTTTAAACGTGTTTCGAAAGAACAAATCATTTCTAAAAACGGTGACCTGACACACTGAAACTAAATGTCAGGTGGCGACTCTGAGTTAATCCTTTTGAACACGATCTTTTGTCACTTTCAAATTTTTAAAACCCTTTTGAGCTTTTCAAAATCTTTTTATTTATTTTTAAGAGGGTTTAGTGAAGGTTGTAAAAAAAGAGGTGTGACAAAACTTTGGGCAGCTGTGAGAGAATTAAATTCTTTAAGGACATACAAGAAAATTATGGGCTCGAAATTTTTATGTTTTATTTTCTTAAACTAACGTTTTTTAGTTTTCTGCTTTTGAATACAGAGAGATAACAAGTTTAAGCTCTAAGATTTAAAAAAAATCTTGATAGAAAGTATTTCTCGATTTAATGTACTTACGCGGCGCGAAAATTGAATTAGTTAGGACCCCAAAGTAAAATGTGCACTGAACAGTTGGTAGAGCATAAAAAAATTACAAATAAAAGAATAATAACATGCATCTTTTTCCCTAAAATTTTATTACTCAGTTGTGTTTAATATTATTGATTTTATGTTATCACTTAATTATAATGAATTAATGTCTTTCTTTCGCTATGATTAGTAAGGTAAAGTTTGACCTATTTATTTGTACTTTTCTTGTTGTGACCTTTTATTATTAATAAAGTTAAGAGAAATTTAATTTTGTGTCTCACATTCGACGTCATACTTATGTGAGGCTCTTGGTTACTCGCCAAGTGAATTCATGGGTCCCATTTATTTACTTTGAAGATAAAACTAAAAAGGCAATTTAAAAGTCATTTAATATACATAAGTAAAGACAAAAATAAGTATTAACATACTAATCAAAATGAAAAGAAAATATATGCATTTAAAAGCTAAGCCTTTTGATCCTTCTGATTTTTCCTTTACTTGTGTTCAAGAAGAAAAGCCAAATAACCTTCTGCTCAAAGAATTGATATGGAGGATTTACATGCTGATTACGATATAAATTTTAAGCAACCAAGTAAGATTTTAATATTTTGAAATTCTGATTTGATTACGTAATTTTTTTTAGTCTGCTTATTATTTTAGAGAATGATAAAACTTAATCTTGTATATTTATTGTTACTTATACGTAAATATGTCAATTTATTGTTGTAGATCATAATGACGTTAATGTTCAAGGTATTAACATCAACAATGACTTTGCTTTTAGGATTGGGATGAAATTTTGTTCTGAAGAAGAATCATATGAAGCTTACAATTCCTATGCTGTAGCGAAAGGTTTTGATGTTCGAAAAGGTGCAAAAATTTATAATAGAAAGAAAAATTAACTAGGTGTTTATTTTTTTGTTCTTGCGAAGGGCAATCCGCATTGAGTTCTGATTATCAAGAAAAAAAGGTCAAAGGTTGGAATATAGATGTGATTATATGGCTCACCTAAAGTTTAAGATTTTAAATGGGGTATGAGAAGTATTTGTATTTTTTGATGAACATAACCACCCGATGGTAAAGGAAAATTTGAGGCATTTCATATCGTCTGGCCGAAGGCTTACAGATGCTACTAAAGGCATTCTTAGTTTTATGGTAGATGCGTATTCACACTAAAAAAGTTGTTCGATACCTTCAAAATGAAGCAGGTGGTATTGATTCCGGTTAGCAGCTGGGTCAACAAATAATTTTGTGGAGGTATCCGACCAACTTTAATCGGTTTTTTGGCCGATTTTTTTACCGATCAACGTTGGTCGGTCGACCTTCATCAGTTTTTACCGAATTTCTAGTAGTGGAGGTGTTGATACCCAATTTTTTCTCAAATTATTTTTAAATTTACATATATACCTTCAAAATCACTTTTTATAATAAATGGTATTTTCCCCATAATTTTCCATATTTTTATCAATTTATTTTTCTAATTTATTCAGCACTTTATATTCAATAATTATTTATAAATTACATTACAAATAACTTCAAAATATTTCCAAGCTCAATATATCATTTTTAATCCTATTAGGATTAATTATTTCACAAATTAGCCAATTTGGCATTATTTGGCTATAATTACAATAATTTTATAATTACAACCTAATTGTACATTTTATGCCATTTTAATTCAATAGGTAGTCATTTTATATTTTAAATATTAGTGAATTACCTTAATTTCGCCTATTTAGTCTTAATTTCATTTTTATATAATTATTAGTTTTAAGGGGGTATTTGACAAATAGCCATCTTTACTTAAATCCTAGCCTAAATCAAACATGGTCCTAACCCAATTAATCTAGTCCAATACCCAATCCCATTACCCTATCCTACCCGACCCAATTCCTCTATTCAATCTGAGCCGTTGATTATTTCAAATCAACGGCCCAGATCAGCCCCTTCCTAATTTAACCCCCTAATGACTACCCCACCTCNCCCCCCCCCCCCCTCTCATTCTCTCTCAACCGGTTTCTCTACCTTTCCTCTCTCTATCTCTGGTTCTCTCTAGAACCTTCCATCTTCCCCCCTCTCCGATGAACTCTGTTCATCTTCTCAGGCCACCTCCCTCGCAGGAAATCATGACCTCTCACCATCTCCTAGCCCATGCCTCACCCCACGCTGACTTGACACTGTTCTGATGGTCCTCAGGTGAAACTGGAGCGGTTCAACTCCCACCTATGGCCTTTCATGCCATTTTCGGCTGTTCGAGTAAGATCTATGACTTTCCGGCTAAAACCGGTAATATTTTGGGGTTTTTGTTATCTTTTCTGGGTTCTCTCTGAAACCCTAAACCCTTAAAAAAAATTGATTCCTTTAGATCTGTCATAGGTCTGTGTATATTATGAAGTTTTTTACATGTTTGCTCCAAAACCTTCCTGTTTCTAAACGTTTCTTCATCTCAAAATTAGGGTTTGATAATCCCTCTTTCAAAACAATTATTTTTCTTCTGCTTTTAGTATCATTCTATGATTCTTACTATGTTTTAATGATTTTTTTCGAAGTTTTCCTTTCACTTGACTTATTATGTTGAAAACCCTAGGTTCTTAGACTTTGAGTCTCTCTTTGACTGATATGTTCATTTAATCTGTATGAACTCTTGTTTCTCATAAACGTTTTAAGTTTTTCTGTGATTTTACCCTATTTTGTTTATTAGGGTTCCTGATTTTGTTTTCTTCTGCTAATATATCATGTTCGTTTGTTAATCCTTTTAGTCATTTACTGTGTGCTAGTATTGAATCCCTGATTCTATGTGATTATTTACTTTGCTATTCTTTTACTTGCCTATTATTTGTTTAATGCGTGTTATTCTTAGTCAAATCCCTGATTCTCTAGGATTGGTGTCCTTCACTGATCCCCTATGGTAATACCTTACTGATTTACAACCTTTAAAATATTTCCTGGCCTTATTTTGGTCAACTATGCTGTCACACGAATCCTTATGTTATTTCCTTAACTGAAATATTCTGAACATAGTCTCAATTGCATACTTGTACTGTTTTGAAATCGTTTCCTTATATGTTATATGCATGTCACATAAGGGAACTTTCCTTATTTATTATTTTCCTACTAACCGTTTGAACTTCACTCCTTCAATTAAGCGATACCTATACTGATTTTACATTTATTGATACTCAGTCCCTCAATTAAGGGTTAACTTTGATTCCTGCCTTATTTACCATCTGTTTTCAAACTATATATACACTACTATTTCATTAAGCAAGACATGAACTAATCTATTCAACTCTCTCTCACACAACTAAAAACTCTCTGCTCTCTCTCACTAGTATGTTAGCCGGCTGTAAGCCAAGGCTAACTATTGTGCATCTCCTACTTCCTGTTTGTGTTACTGCTTTCTTCACTTCACTGGTATGTTCTAATTCAGATTTCAGTTCTCAAACCAACATGTTTCTACTACTGTTGCAATTCATTGTGTTTCTAATTTTCGTTTACTTATTGTTTTGTTATTCACCATGTAACTAGGATCCTGAACTCCATTCACATGATAAGTTATACTCTATTTGTCATAACCAACATGTCTTTATGTACTTGATACATATTCTATTGAATCTTCATGCCTATGTTTGGTACATTAGTTTGATTAGGGTAAATCCTACAGTCTTGAACTATTTGTTCCTGTTATGTTAGTATAATCCTACACCCTACTGTATCCACCAATCCCCTGAATCCTTAGGAATTTCCGATTGTGTACTGCCTACTACATGTTTGCCTTCACATGCTCTGTATTTGTCCCTTAAATCCCATTATCTCTGCTTGTGATTGTTGGACTATTCCTGGTCCCTTGTGTGATGTTGAACTTGGTGTTCCTGCTCTTTTAGTGGTTAAACTTCTTTGTTATAAAACTATTCCAATCAAGTTTCCCTCTTCAAAACCGTTTTCTTACTTACCCTTTTCAAAACTGTTTTCTTACTTAACCTTTTCAAAACTATGTCAAGCACTCTCACATATACTCTTAGAAGTCTAGGTTCTGCCCCCTCTGTGTGAGCATTGCCTTGGGACCCTTGAGCTCCCTCTGAACTTTGACACACAAAAGCTGGCCATTCCAAACTTCACTTACTCTATCTTGGTTATGAAATCTTGGTGTGAGCACTACCCGAGATCCTTTGAGGTCCTTAGGGAACTCTGACACACCCGGATTGTGAAAAGGCTGTGAAACATTACCTGTCATTGAGGACTTGGAGACTTGAGCCTATTCTGTAGGTTCCCCATAGTTAACTTCTTATTTTTCTTCTATTTCAGTTGTGTAATTCATATCCCATGGTCTGTAATAATTAATTGTAAACAACTCTGGGGTCGGATAGTGAAAATGGGTGGGTGATATGCATGATGTAGTATAATGAAGGGTAGAAACCATGTTTCTAGGTTTATTTTCTCTATGCGCAATAGCAGCCATATTTAGGTACAACATGCCATGGATATCATGCTACTTAGGCTCATATATACTGTTTTCCTTTCAGCACGTCATCATTCATTGCCCTTACTTAGAGATCTTTCCTATAGGACAAATAATTAAGTAAATTGATATAAATGTGTCCTGAAGCTTCATTTAGAAGTCATGTCCTAGAATAAATAATAGTAACAAAACCGCAATCATGTCTCATCATGCTATACACGTAGAGATCTTGTTCTAGGTAAACAACGATTAAAATCTGTCACCTATGTTATTCCTGAAATGGTGCATAATGTTGTGATTTTATGTGCATTTAGAAATCCTATTTTGGTTATTATGCATCATGTTGAATTAGACATCAGGCTATAGGATCTTATTCATTTAACTACACTTAGTCTAAATACAGATATCTAAAACAGTCCCCTGTTCTAAATAACTGGTAATTAGTCCTTACACATCTTCAACACCTAGAATTGCATGTTATCTTACACTTAGGCAAGCCTTAGGTAATCAACTTAAAAAATATAACCAGAACTGTCCTTTGTGATTAGTGTTCAACTGTCAGCAGGCTTAAAACCAGTAGGCAAGTCTGATTAAGACTTCCTCTCTGAGTTATGCAATAAATATGTCTTTGTTATTATCACTTAGACACCATGCGTATAATCTGAATCTGGACCTTAACTGTGTGTGAGACATGCTTTTTATGTGCACTATTTGTGGAGGTCTTTGATCCCTTTCCTGTTTATGTGCTACCCCCTTTATCTGCAGTTCTATTTGTTCATCATATGTCGCCTTAGCATTTTTACCTTCAAAACCTGAGGGTCTGCCTAGCACCTCCTTTAGGATAGAAGTCCTAATTTCCTCCGGGACTGATAGGAAGGTACGGGTAACAACATGCATTAGAGGTCGAGACCAACACTCGATTTAGTTGCTTTCACGGGGTGGGAAAGGGTAGAATATGGATATGATGACCGGTGCGCTAATACCATGTGTAGCCCCTCTTCGAGGAGTGATTACCGGGTATTGCATTGATGTGATCCATATTATTATAAACCTAGGATAACTTTTATATGCTTAGCTCGTAATCCTTTTCAAACTCTAATCTCCTTTACTATTTTCAAACATTTGCATGCTTAAGACTAAAATCCCCTCTTATTTGCGCCTTTACTTGTTATTTGCTAATTGTACAAATTCACAGAAACCATTTGGCCGGGAACCACACTTGTGGATCCTGAGGGGTGCCTAACACCTTCCCCTTAGGATAATTGCAAGCCCTTACCCAATCTCTGGTTAGTAATGTAGTTGTAATTGAACCCCATAGGTCCCCTAACGCACCGTTAAAATCGTTAGGTGGCGACTCTTCAAAATATGCAAACCCCTTTCCCAAAAGGAACGAGTTGTCCCAACCAATGCCATAACCCCTTTCAACTGGCCCCGAAAGGAGCGCTCGGGGAGAAAAAGGGCGCGCAGCATGGCGACTCTGCTGGGGATATCCAGGCTTTTACCATTTCAAATTGTTTCGTGAATTTGTGCCTTTATTTTTAAATACCTGCATCCTTTCCTATTCCCTTTACATGCAATTAATTGTTTACTTCAGGTATTTACTTTTCTTCAAAGACGAAACTGACATGTATCTTTGTTTTCTTTTGTAACTTCTTTAAATCATTACTGTTTTTTTTACCGCTTTCTTTAACATGTAAATACGTGACAACTTGTTTTAATACTTATTATTGCATAATCATGCTCAACATTCATACTCCACTCATGCCAAACAAAATACTATAGCAACGCTTGATGAGTGGTTGCGCTCTTCCTATATTATTACCCACTAAATTCGAAAATGCTTATTTGAGGTAAAACTAGTCGATCAGCGGTGCAGTCGACGGTTCCGTGCCTTTCCCCCTTGAGTTGTCCACTCAAGGGTACCGGTATAAAACCCCATAGAAACCTTACTCTGTCGCACTGTTGCATGCATCATGGTCAAACCTAGTCGAGCTAAAGTGTCGTCCGCACGATAGCTTTTAAGATAGACTTATCCAAAAGTCCACCGGGTTTCCCTAAACTCAAACGGATGCCCTCACGTTCTATACATTTATTTGGAGAACTAAATGCTTCCTGCTAATTATTGACGATAAATAGTCTAGTCCGGTGAGGGTAAGGGACTAACCTTATTTGCTTTGCAGAAAAATGAGGCACGAAGTCCCCAGATTCGGCATGGTCTCCAATATCCACCCAAGGCTGTTGAGTTGGTGGGAGGATCTGCACTCTAGCAACAAAGCTATCATCAGGAAACACTTGGGTAACCTACCATCTCTCCTGGAAATCCATCCTAACAAAATAATAATAGAGGCTGCTACCCTATTCTAGGATCGTGAAAGGTCCGTGTTCCGCTTTGGGGACATCAAAATGACGCCTTTGATAGAAAATATAAGAGGGTTGGCTAACCTAGTATGGGAAACTCCAGGGTTGTTGATGCCTGAGAGTCGTACAGGCAAAAGTTTCCTCAAAATGATGGGCCTGAAAAAGGACGCAGAATTGGTATGTTTGGAGGATTCATACATTCCTTTTGACTATTTGTACGAAAGGTATGGCTACAACAAATCATACCGTACCTACCATGACGAGTTTGCTATCACCTCTCTCGGACATGTCCATCGCCGAGTGTTCGTGTTTATGGTTTGCTTTTTGGGTTTGATCGTGTTCCCGATAAAGAAGGAAAGGATCAATACCAGGCTAGCCATGGTAACTAAGACCATAATGGAAGGGGTAGATGGGCAAGACTTTAGCATTGTGGCCATGATCGTTGTAGACTATATCGGGCCTTAGAAAGGTGTCAACAAGAAGCAAAACATTTCTAAGGTTGTAGTTTATTACTTCAACTCTGGCTCATGGAACATCTCCAAAGAGGTGAATACCGACAAGACATTCACCGCAGAATGTGGGATGACCACATCGCTTTCCATCACCCAAAGTGAATGAATTATATCCTCGACATGCTCGCTCAGCCTGAAAATGCCGAGGGATGGGTTGAGCTTTTTGATAACTTAACTGAAGAGCAGGTTCAATGGATGTTTGAATGGTTTCCAATGGATGAGTTCATCGTTCGATCCCGAAACACATCATTTCTGATAGTGATTGGTCTAAGGGGGACATAACCTTATGTCCCTCTTTGAGTTATGAGGCAAGCAGGTAGGAAGAAAGTCATCCCTAGGGTCGAGAAGATGAGCCATCTTTGAGCTGACTTTCAAAATAATGATAGTCCTCACAAGTGCCAAGCTCAGCACCTGTGGCACTGCAAGATTATACTTGAGAAAGACACCATCGAGCCAGACATATATCATGCCGGTTGTACCCCTTTCTATCTTGGTTGGTTAGAAGAGGATTTGGGTGGCCAGAGCAAGCCGGGGTACGTCCGAGGTCACAGGGTTATAGATGAAAGGGCCGAGGCACAAGTCAAATACAACTAACTGCGCAAAAGGATCTGGGAATATGAGGATGACCACCACAAGATACATGAGTCCAACAAGAAACTAATCGAGGACATGGCTATCAACGCCAATAAGAGGCTGGGGTACTTGGAATAAGGTATAGTCGATCTGGAAGAAAGTTCATCAAATGAGTCGAAGATTGTCAAAAGGCTGAGGGAGCTGCAGGGGGATACCTATCCAGAACCTACCTGTTGCTGGGACTTCGCGAGTTGGGAAAACTGTACAAGGAAAGAAAGAATGCCGAGTCTGGGGAAGGTCCTTCTGGGACCAAGTAGATAAGAGTGTCTTTATTTTTCTATCAATGTAATAAGGCTAATGGCCATTAGTGACTTTTATTTTTCGTCTATCATTTGGGATTTGTCTATTTTTCTTATCAATAAAATGAGGCATTTACCATTTTAAGTTCTCCAAATCAATTTTTCGCTAGGCCTACGTCGGGCACAAAGAGGTTCCCAACTTAGGACGCGCTTTACATTTCCGCATTATGTGTTTAAATACCACAATATTCTTTTCATAATCCTCACTGACTTGGTTACCTTTTGTTTTTATTTCTTTTTCTTACTCCCCTCCCGGATGGTTAGTTCGGGCATTCTGGCATCATCAGCCTATTGCACAAGATCCAAGGGCCCTCCACCTACTCCTCCTCCTAGTCCTCCTAAGGGCAAAGACAGGCAAAAGTAAGATGGAATAGTCCAGCGGCACCAAAAAGGAGAATATGATTGAACGGGTAGAGGCCACTGATGGTCGAGGTATTCAGGTCCTGCATGAAAGCATGTCACCACTTGAATAGAAATTGCTGAAGTTTCAGGAAAAACTCGATCAAGTCCGAAATCTGGCCAACTTGTCATTTTCCCTCAACGTCCCCGATGTCAACCTTCCAAATGCTCAAAACCCCTCACCACAAAATATCCCAAGACAGCAAAATCATCCCGCACCTCACCATCACGTCACTCCCCAAAGAACCAAACTCTCCCGACGCAGTGCAATGCTTGCCACACCTCAAATAACACTCCACTACTCATCCCAGAACCTCAAAACCCCATAAAGGACTATTTCCACACCTATAACAATCCCATCTATGTGGAAACCGTGACCCACTCCACTCCGCGTATCTCACAGGCATCCGAGTCTGACGGAAATGATTTACTTATTAAGAACCTGGTCGAGGAGCTTAGGAAACTAACTAGCCGAGTCCAGGGTGTTGAAGGAACCAAGGGAATTAAAGGGTTGAATTATGAAGACCTTTGTATCCAACCTGATGTCGAGCTACCCGAGGGGTACAAACCTCCAAAGTTCGAAATGTTTGATGGTACTGGTGATCCGAGAGTCCATCTGAGGACCTATTGTGACAAATTGGTTGGCGTTGGGAAGGATGAAAGAATCTGCATGAAGCTGTTCATGAGGAGTTTGAAGGGAGACGCACTGTCTTGGTACATCAGTCAAGACCCCAAGAAATGGTCAAACTGGGTAAGCATGGCATCTAATTTTATGGACAGGTTTAGATTCAACACAAAGAACGCACCAGATGTGTTCTACATTCAAAATTTGAAAGAGAAACCCACAGAAACCTTTTGCGAGTATGCTACTCGCTGGAGGTCCGAAGCCGCTAAAGTCAGACCTGCTCTAGAGGAAGAGCAGATGAACAAGTTCTTTATCCGGGATCAGGACCCGCAGTATTATGAACGGCTAATGATGGTTGAAGGACACAAGTTCTCCGACATCATCAAATTGGGTGAGCGGATTGAAGAAGGTATTAAAATCGGTATGGTTACAAATTTTGAAGCCTTCCAAGCCACTAACAAGGCTTTACATTCCAGTGGTGTGTCTAAGAAGAGAGACGTGGGATCCATAATGATTGCACAAAGAGCCAAGTCCCAACTCAAATACCAAACTTATCCAACACCTCCACTCACATACCAGCCAACCCCGAATTACCAAGCACCCTCACCAAATTACCAAGCACCCTCACCGAACTACCAAGCTCCACCATCTTCCTACCAAGCTCCACCGCCCACCTACCAATCTCCGCCACCCACATATCAACCTGCTTCTCCCAGGTACTCACAACCCGCTCCCGTTTAACACACTTATAATTCCCAGCCATCCCATTACCATTCACCCCCTACACGCTAAAACTTCCCTAGGCCTCGTCCCAATTTTGATCGTCGCCCTCCAAAGTAATACACCGCCATAGCCGAGCCCATTGACCATCTGTATGAGAAGCTCAAAGCTGCTAGTTATGTCACGCCTATCCCTGCTGCCACCCTTGATAACCCTTTTCAGTGGGTTAACCCAAACAAATCATGTGCATACCATTCTAACATGAAAGGACACGCCATCGAAGAATTCTGCTCTCTGAAGGACAAAATACAGGCTCTCATTAACAACAAGATTATTGTGGCAAAAGACCCCGCTCCAAACGTCCACGACAATCCTTTGCCAGACCATAAGGGTAGAGGTAACCATATGATTGAAATAGAAGATGATTGGGATCCCGAGGGATCAATCGGGTTGATAGCAGAAGGCGATGACCCAAAGAAACCCGCAGTCACTCTCAAACCGATCATAGTCCAGATTCAATCATCTGAGGACTCTGAGGTGAATATGTCTATACCATTTGATTTTGAAGTAGTGCCACCTGCAAAGTCACCAGTGCCAATTGATTTGAGTTTGTATCTCCAGCAAATGCACCGACACCATTCGAGGTCGCAGTCTTGCCACCCCGAACACACATTCCGTTTGAAGTAAGGATGGCCGCACCAATTCCGGTGGAATGTCAACCACGCCGCCATTCTATTCAAATGCTATCCCTTGGGACTACGCATCGGAGGTGAGAAGGAACGGCAAGGTCAGGTCTGAGGAAGCTGTCGCAGCACAGGGTATGATGAGAACTGGTAAGGTCTACACCCCTGAGCATCTGGCCGAGTCAAGCAAGCAGGCTGCCAACTGGCCTCCCCTTATCCAAACAGGTCCCGATGACCTTTGGATAAAGGTACAAGCTAAGGAGTATTCAGTCATCGACCAGCTGAACAAGACGCTGGCACAAATATCCATCCTCTCTTTGCTACAGAATTCTGGAACACACAGAAATGCTTTGCTGAAAGTGTTGAGTGAAGCATATGTGCCAAACAACATCACTAGCGGGGAAATGGCCAATATGGTATGCCAGGTGCTGGAGAGTCATAAAATCACTTTTCATGAGGACGAGCTACCACCTGAAGGATTGGGGCGCAACAAAGCGCTGCACATCACTGTGCAATGTGAAGACCATTTCATCACAAGAATCTTGATCGATGGAGGTTCCAGTCTTAACATCTGTCCGTTGATAACACTCAAGAAATTGGGTAAAGGGCTACATGAGATAAGGGATGGAGCGATCAATGTGAAAGCCTTCGACGGTTCTCAGAGGTCCACCATGGGAGAGATCAGTCTATGTCTACAGATGGGACCGACTAGGTTCGAAGTGGATTTCTAGGTGATAGATGTGCCAGCATCCTACAACCTATTGTTGGGATGACCCTGGATTCATGTTGCTAGGGTCGTAGCGTCAACGCTACATCAGGCGGTAAAATTCGAGTGGAACCACCAAGAGGTGATTATTCATGGTGACGGTAGCAAACCCATTTATATTCGTCAAACTATTCCGGTGATTGATGAAAAAAGGAAGATAGGCGGGGAAACTTACCATCACATTGAGCGGGTCAATGCTATCGACAAGGACAAGTGGTGGGATAGAAAGATTGAGAGCATCCTGAACTGGAGAGGAGATGAGCCAGGCAAAGGGCTCGGTAACAACCTCCAAGGGATCACAAAGCCCATAAAACTCAAGAAACATGGTATCACTTTCGGTCTGGGGTATGGGTACACTTGGTAGGAGTTCAATGACTGGTTGCCAACTTGGCGCGGTTCCTATTACTCTTTGGAGCAGCCGATACCTCATCTTGAGCAGACTTTCAAGCAGGTCGACATTATTTACGGATCAGACGAAGAAGAAACACTTGCAGCGATGAGGAGTTTGTTCCTAGAGAACGAGGATATGGATTGCTGTGTTGTTCTAGAGGAGGAAGGGGAGGAAGGCCCTTCAATACAGACTGTAAGAAAGGGGACATATATCAAGAACTGGTCTATCAAGACAACCAAAGCCCGACGAGCCTCGGGGTAGCAAGGCTAAAACAAACATTATTTACTGTTTTATTTACTAAATGATCTTCCTTTTCCTGCATTTTTAAATTTCTGCAATAAGATCTTCAACGTTCAAAACAGTTATTCAATTTCTCTCACGAATTCGATATTTATTGATATTGTCTTCTTTCATTACTTTATTTATACAACATTACTATTACTTGTCTTGATGAACCGATGACTGTGACATGCAATGAGACAACGCAGCAAACGGACATTGATTCAGACGAAGACGGCATACCTAACGAGATTGTCAAGGAAGTTGAGAACTTTGAGAACAAACCTAAGTCCAACCTGGATGAGACTGAAGTTATTAACCTAGGAGATTCAGAAAACGTCAAGGAGACGCGCATCGACATTCATTTGTCACCATCAGAAAAGAAAGAATACACAAAGTTTCTAAAAGAGTATGAGGACGTATTTGCATGGTCGTATGATGACATGACTGGTCTAAGTATGTCTATTGTGGCTCAAAAACTGCCAACCAATCCAACTTGTCCACCGGTGAAACAAAAGCTCAGAAAGTTCAAACCCGACATAAGTTTGAAAATCAAAGAAGAAGTTACCAAGCAGATCAACGCCAAAGTTCTCCGGGTAGTGAATTACCCGACATGGTTAGCCAACATTGTACCTGTTCCTAAGAAGGACAAGAAGGTCATAGTCTGCTTCGACTACCGAGATCTCAACCGGGCCAGTCTGAAAGACGACTCCCACTTACCAAATATACACATTCTGATTGACAACTGCGCCAAGCATGAATTGCAGTCTTTCGTGGATTGCTTCGCCGGTTATCACAATATTTGGATGGATGAGGAAGATACTGAGAAAACGGCATTCATCACGCCATGGGGAGTGTATTGTTACAAGATAATGCCATTCGGCCTAAAGAATGCAGGGGCCACCTACATGAGGGACATGACTACCATATTCCATGACATGATTCACAAGGAGATTGAGGTGTACGTGGATGATGTCATTATCAAATCAAAGAAAGCTGATGATCACATGGAGAATTTGGGGAAGTTCTTCAACAAATTGCGAAAATACAATCTGAAACTAAACCCCGCGAAGTATGCATTCGGTGTTCCTGTTGGGAAATTACTGAGGTTTATTGTAAGCCGCCGGGGAATAGAATTGGATCCGTCAAAATTCAAATCCATTCAAGAACTAACACCACCAAGGAATAAGAAAGATGTAATGAGTTTCTTGGGGAGGCTTAATTACATCAGCCGATTTATAGCACAGTCTACAGTCATCTGTGAGCCAATCTTTAAGATGCTGAAGAAGGACGCTGCGACCAAGTGGACCGATGATTGTCAAAAGGATTTCGACAGAATCAAGGAATATTTGTCAACACCGCCAGTCCTAGTACCGCCCGAGCCAGGCAGACCTATGTTACTCTATGTTGTCGTGTTAGATGGAGCTTTCGACTGTGTTCTGGGGCAGCACGATGAAACGGGAAGGAAGGAACAATCTATTTATTACCTTAGCAAGAAGTTCACTCCATTTGAGGCCCAGTATTCTCTATTAGAGCGTACCTGTTGTGCTCTAACTTGGGCCGCCCAAAAGCTGAGGCATTACTTATGTGCCTACACAACATATCTCATATCAAGGATGGATCCATTAAATTACATCTTTCGGAAGCCCATGCCCACTGGCAAGTTAGCCAAGTGGCAAATCCTGCCGAGCGAATTCGACATTGTTTACATGACTCAGAAGGCAGTTAAAGGACAAGCTTTGGTAGACCATCTTGCTGAGAATCCCGTAGACTGAGGATACGAACCCTTGAAAACATATTTTCCCGATGAAGAGGTATCATTCATAGGAGAAGATATTGCAGAATCCTATGATGGTTGGAGGATGTTCTTTGATGGAGCAGCAAACTTCAAGGGAGTCGGTATTGGAGCGGTTCTAGTATCAGAGACCGGTCAGCATTATCCGATATCCGCCAAACTCAGGTTCCCCTGCACCAACAATATGGCCGAATATGAGGCCTGCATCTTGGGGCTCAATATGGCCATTGACATGAATGTCCAGGAGCTGTTAGTGATCGGTGATCTAGACCTATTGATACATCAGGTACAAGGAGAATGGGCAACAAAGAATTCCAAGATACTGCCGTATCTGCACCACGAACATGAATTAAGAAAGAGGTTCACAAAGATAGAGTTCCGGCACGTTCCCAGAATCCAGAATGAGTTCGCCGACGCATTAGCTACTTTGTCCTCAATGATCCAGCATCTGGGCAATAATTTCATTGACCCTATTCCTATAAAGATCCATAATCAGCCAGCTTATTGTGCCCATGTCGAAGAAGAAGCAGACAGAAATCCTTGGTTTCATGACATCCATGAGTACTTGGCAAAAGGAGAATACCCCGAGCTTGCAAATTCCACTCAGAAACGCACACTTCGAAGATTGTCCAACAATTTCTTCCACAGCGGAGGAATCCTGTATAGGAGGACTCTCGATTTGGGGTTATTAAGGTGTGTTGACGCAAAAGAAGCATCAAAATTACTGGAAGAAATTCATGCTGGGACCTATGGCCCACATATGAACGGTTTTGTTCTAGCAAAGAAGATACTCCAAGCTGGTTACTTTTGGATGACTATGGAAACGGACTGCATCCAGTATGTTCGGAAGTGCCACCGCTGCCAGATACATGGGTATATGATAAAGGTGTCTCCAAGTGGGCTCAATGCAACCAGCTCACCATGGCCGTTCGCCGCTTGGGGTATGGACGTTATTGGACCAATCGAGCCTACCGCCTCCAATGGCCACAAGTTCATTTTGGTCTCCATTGACTACTTCACTAAATGGGTCGAAGTGGCCTCCTACAAAGTAGTTACTAAGAAAGTCGTGGCCGACTTTGTCCGCGACCGCATTGTTTGTCGGTTCAGAATTCCCGAGTCAATAATCACCGACAATGGTTCTAATCTCAACAATGACTTGATGAAAGCTATGTGTGAAACTCTCAAGATCAAAAACAAAAATTCCACATCATACAGACCTCAGATGAATGGAGCCGTAGAGGTCGCTAATAAAAACATCAAGAAGATACTAAGGAAGATGATAGAAAGGCACAAGCAGTGGGATGAAAAGTTATCATTCGCTTTATTGGGATACCGCACCACTATCCGCACATCAAGAGGGGAAACTCCCTATATGCTAGTTTATGGTACAGAGACTGTTATTCCTGCCGAAGTGGAGATTCCATCTCTAAGAATCATACAGGAAGCTGAGCTCAGCGATGCATAGTGGGTAAAGAGCCGTTATGAGCAACTAGCTCTCATAGACGGGAAGAGAATGAATGCAGTATGTCATGGTCAACTATATCAGAACAGAATGGACAGGGCCATCAATAAGAAAGTCAAGCCGAGATGATTCACACCAGGGCAGCTGGTGTTAAAGAAAATCTTTCCGCATCAAGATGAAGCCAAGGGGAAGTTCTCTCCCAACTGGAAAGTTCCGTACATGGTTCATAGAGTGCTGACAGGAGGAGCACTCATACTTGCAGAAATAGACAGAGAAGTTTGGCCAAAACCGTTCAATTCAGATGCAGTCAAGTGCTACTATATGTAATCTTTATGCTTTCTCGGTGATGTAAATTGAACTACGTCTGAACTAATTCCCGTTTAAGAGGGGATATGTAGGCAGCCCTATGGGTTCGGTCACAATTCAATAAAAATCTATTTTTCCCCGCAATTGGAAACCGGGCCAGAATTTTGAGGAGGACCCTCAAAATTCTGAAGCAAGTAGCAGTCCACAAGCATTCATCTAGCCAACTAGGGCAGAATTTTGAAGAGGACTCTCAAAGTTCTGAAGCAAGTTAAGCCAATCACTGCGCGAGCAGCAGTCAGAGGCGTCCACCCAGCAAACTGGGGCAGAATTTTGAGGAGGACCCTCAAAATCCGCAGAAGGAGAGGTTGCAATGTCTCAAGCCGTGTCATGTCGTCGGTTCATCTAAAACTATTTTAGATTATATATTATATCTTACAAAATCATGCATATTTATTTTTTCTGAAGTAGCTTGTTTTGCGAACGCTACCCCAATGATACAGACAGTATCATCATGATCAAGTAAACGAGCCAAGCAGAGCCAGCAGGAATGCGAACTAACCTTTCCCCTTTACAAAACTCACGATCTTTCTTTGGATGCAGGCACAAAATTGCAAAAGCCCCAAAACATATTATCCGCTCAAAGGACAGACATCGTTCCTCAAACTCGTCATGCCAACATTTGTTACCAACACAAATGATGCTTCATTATCACAATGCTCTATCGCAATTTAACACCAGCTAAGAATTTTTGTTGACATTCCTTAATCTTGCATAAGGCTACCATTTTGCCTTCCGAGGTTAAATGCTACCTCCATCTGCATTTCCATATTTCATAAGGCTACCTTTCTGCCTTCCGAGGTTAAACGCTACCTCCATCCGCATTCGCATCTTGCATATGGCTATCATTCTGCCTTCCGAGGTTAAACACTACCTCCATCTGCATTCGCATATTGCATAAGGCTACCTTTCTGCCTTTCGAGGTTAAATGCTACCTCTATCTGCATTCGCATATTGCATAAGGCTACCTTTCTGACTTCCGAGGTTAAACGTTACCTCCATCTGCATTCGCATCTTGCATAAGGCTACCATTCTGCCTTACGAGGTTAAACACTACCTCCAACATTCGCATATTGCATAAGGTTACCTTTCTGCCTTTCGAGGTTAAATGCTACCTCCATCTGCATTCGCATATTGCATAAGGCTACCTTTATGCCTTCCGAGGTTAAACGCTACCTCCATCCGCATTCGCATCTTGCATAAGGCTACCATTCTGCCTTCTGAGGTTAAACTCTACCTCCATCTGCATTCGCATATTGCATAGGCTACCTTTCTGCCTTCCGAGGTTAAATTCTACCTCCATCTGCATTTGCATCTTGCATAAGGCTACCTTTCTGCCTTCCGAGGTTAAATTCTACCTCCATCTGCATTTGCATCTTGCATAAGGCTACCTTTCTGCCTTCCGAGGTTAAACGCTACCTCCATCCGCATTCGCATATTGCATAAAGCTACCTTTCTGCCTTCCGAGGTTAAACGCTACCTCCATACGCATTCGCATCTTGCATAAGGTTACCTTTCTGCCTTCTGAGGTTAAACGCTACCTCCATCTGCATTCGCATCTTGCATAAGGCTACCTTTCTGCCTTCCGAGGTTAAACGCTACCTCCATCTGCATTCGCATCTTGCATAAGGCTACCTTTCTGCCTTCCAAGGCTAAACGCTGCCTCCCATTTACTTCTCAATAGAAATCAGTGCCTCTAGCATTATTTACTGCGCTTTGCTTTTGGGCTAAGCTCTGCCCCTTTAGTTTGCAAGACTAAGATCTATCTTGTCAGCATCATAATATTGCATCTTCATGGGCTGAAATATCGCCAACTTATCCAAAGGCGTCATCGTTCGGAGGCACCATCTTCATGGCCCGAGAACACCATGTCATGGCCTGAGGATCTCCTTTATCAGTTTGCATATCATTATTCAAAGGCATCATGGTTCGAAGGCATCCTCTTCATGGACCAAGAACATCATTTCATAGCATGCGAATCCTGCATCAAGCAATTCATGGCCCAGGACATCATGGTCTAAAGACGTCATCCTTAACCGCCCGAAGACAGCATTCATAGTCTAACGAGGATTTGCATCATGTTTAAATTACGCACGATATGCTTGTATTATTCATTTGCAGGTAACCCGGCAAGCAGCAGCTGTCCCGGCAGGAGCGATCCCGCTCCAGTTCTCCTAATTACCCCGTAAGTCGCTCATTCAATCAGTCCTATATGTTGCGTCCGTCCTTATAAAACTTCATCGGTGGCTCCTGAACTACAGACGGCCTGATTCCTGTAAAACCAGGGATATGCAGGCAGCTCAGAAACCAGGGTGCGGCCTGAACCTTTCAAGCTATTTCCACTCGGTCAAAATTGCCCATCATGTCTTTACCCGACAACTCTTTCATCCTTCCCGGATAAAGAGGGGCAGCTGTTGATACCCAATTTTTCCTCAAATTATTTTTAAATTTGCATATGTACTTTCAAAATCACTTTTTATAATAATTGGTATTTTCCCCATAATTTTCCATATTTTTATCAATTTATTTTTCTAATTTATTCAGCACTTTATATTCAATAATTATTCATAAATTACATTACAAATAATTTCACAATATTTCCTAGCTCAATATATCATTTTTAATCCTATTAGGATAAATAATTTCACAAATTAGCCAATTTGGCATTATTTTGCTATAATTACAACAATTTTGCAATTATAGCCTAATTGTATATTTTATGCCATCTTAATTCAATAGTTAGTCATTTTAATTTTAAATATTATTTAATTACCTGAATTTCGCCTATTTAGTTTTAATTTCATTTTTATATAATTATTAGCTATTTTATTAATTATTTATCTATTTTAAGGTGGTATTTGATAAATAGCCATCTTTATTTAAATCCTAGCCTAATCAAACCTAGTCCTAGCCCAATACCCAAGACCAATACCCTATCCTACCCGACCCAATTCCCCTATGCAATCTGAGCCATTGATTATTTCAAATCAACGACCCAGATCAGCCCCTTCCTAATTTAACCCCCTAATGACTACCCTCTCTCTCATTCCCCCCTCCCATTCTCTCTCAACCGATCTCTCTACTCCATCTCTCTATATCTGGTTCTCTCTAGAACCTTCCACCTCCCCCCCTCTCCGATGAACTCTGTTCATCTTCTCAGGCCACCTCCCTCGCCGGAAATCATGACCTCTCACCATCTCCTAGCCCATGTCTTACCCCACGCTGGCTTGACACTGTTCTGATGGTCCTCAGGTGAAACTGGAGTGGTTTAACTCCTACCTATGGCCTTTCATGCCATTTTCCGACCATTTTCGGTCGTTCGAGTAAGATCTATGACTTTCCGGCTAAAACCGGTAATACTTTGGGGTTTTTCTTATCTTTTCTGGGTTCTCTCTAAAACCCTAAACCCTTAAAATTTTCTGATTCTTTTAGATCTGTCGTAGGTCTGTGTATATTGTGAAGTTTTTTACATGTTTGCTCCAAAAACCTTCCTGTTTCTAAACATTTCTTCATCTCAAAATTAGGGTTTGATAACCTCTCTTTCAAAAAAACTATTTTTCTTCTGCTTTTAGTATCATTCTATGATTCTTACTATGTTTTTAATGATTTATTCGAAGTTTTCCATTCAGTTGACTTATTATGTTGAAAACCCTAGGTTCTTAGACTCTGAGTCTCTCTTTAACTGATATGTTCGTTTAATCTGTATGAGCTCTTGTTTCTCATAAACGTTTTAAGTTTTTCTGTGATTTTACCCTATTTTGCTTATTAAGGTTCCTGATTTTGTTTTCTTCTGCTTATATCATGTTCATTTGTTAATCCCTTTAGTCATTTACTGTGTGCTAGTATTGAATCCCTGATTCTATGTGATTATTTACTTTGTTATGCTTTTACTTGTCTATTATTTGTTTAATGCTTGTTATTCTTAGTCGAATCCCTGATTCTCTAGGATTGGTGTCCTTCACTGATCCCCTATGGTAATACCTTACTGATTTACAACCTTTAAAATATTTCCTGGCCTTATTTTGGTCAACTATGCTGTCACATGGATCCTTATGCTATTTCCTTAACTGAAATATTCTGAACCTAGTCTCAATTGCATACTTGTAGTGTTTTGAAATCGTTTCCTTATATGTTATATGCATGTCACATATGGTAATTAGGATCCTGAACTCCATTCACATGATAAGTTATACTCTATTGGTCAGAACCAGCATGTCTTTATGTACTTGACACATATTCTATGGAATCTTCATACCTATGTTTGGTACATTAGTTTGATTAGGGTAAATCCTACTGTCTTGAACTATTTTTTCCTATTATGTTAGTATAATCCTAAACCCCACTGTATCCCCCAATCCCCTGAATCCTTAGGAACTTCCGATTGTGTACTGCCTACTACATGTTTGCCTTCACATGCTTTGTATTTGTCCCTCAAATCCCATTACCCCTGCTTGTGATTGTTGGACTAATCCTGGTCCTTTGTGTGATGTTAAACTTGGTGTTCCTGCCCTTTTAGTGGTTAAACTTCTTTGTTATAAAACTATTCCAATCAAGTTTCCCTCTTTAAAACTGTTTTCTTACTTACCGTTTTCAAAACTGTTTTCTTACTTAACCTTTTCAAAACTATGTCATGCACTCTCACATATACTCTTAGAAGTCTAGGTTCTGCCCCCTCTGTGTTAGCATTGCCTTGGGACCCTTGAGCTCCCTCTGAACTTTGACACACAAAGGCTGGCCATTCCACACTACACTTACTCTATCTTGGCTATGAAATCTTGCTGTGAGCACTGCCCGGGATCCCTTGAGGTCCTTAGGAAACTCTTACACACCCGGATTGTGAAAAGGCTATGAAATATTACCTGGCATTGAGAACCTGGAGACCTGGGCCTATTCTGTAGGCTCCCTATAGTTAACTTCTTATTTTTCTTCTATTTCAGTTGTGTAATTCATATCCCATGGTCTGTAATAATTAATTGTAAACAACTCTGGGGTCGGATAGTGAAAATGGGTGGGTGATATGCATGTTGTAGTATAATTAAGGGTAGAGACCATGTTTCTAGGTTTATTTTCTCTATGCGCAATAGCAGCCATGTTTAGGTACAACATGCCATGCATTAGATATCATGCTACTTAGGCTCATATATATTGTTTTCCTTTCAGCACGTCATCATTCATTGCCCTCACTTAGAGATACTTCCTATAGGACAAATAATTAAGTAAATTGGTATAAACGTGTCTTGAAGATTCTTTTAGGAGTCCTGTCCTAGAATAAATAATGGTAACAAAACTGCAATCATGTCTCATCATGCTATACACGTAAAGATCCTGTTCTAGGAAAAACAATGATTAAAATCTGTCAACTATGTTATTCCTGAAACGGTGCATAATGTTGTGATTTTATGTGCATTTAGAAATCCTATTTAGGTTACTATGCATCATGCTGCATTAGACATAATGCTATAGGATCGTATTCATTTAACTGCACTTAGTCTAAATACAGATATCTAAAACAGTCCCATGTTCTAAACAACTGGTAATTAGTCCTTGCACATCTTCAACACCTAGAATTGCATGTTATCTTACACTTAGGCAAGCCTTAGGTAATCAACTTAAAAAATATAACCAGAACTGTCCTTTGTGATTAGTGTTCAACTGTCAGCATGCTTAAAACCAGTAGGCAAGTCTGATTAAGACTTCCTCTCTGAGTTATGCAATAAATCTATCTTTGTTATTATCACTTAGACACCATGCGTAGGATCTGAATCTGGAGCTTAATTGTGTATGAGACATGTTGTTTATGTGCACTATTTGTGGAGGTATTTGAGCCCTTTCCTGTTTATGTGCTACCCCCTTTATCTGCAATTCTATTTGTTCATCATATGTCGCCTTAGCATTTTCACCTTTAAAACCTGAGGGTCTGCCTAGCACCTCATTTAGGATAGGAGTCCTAATTTCCTCCGGGACTGATAGGAAGGGACGGGTAACAACATGCATTATAGGTCGAGACCAACACTCGATTTAGTTGCTTTTACGGGGTGGCAAAGGGTAGAATATGGATATGATGACTGGTGCGCTATACCACGTGTAGCCCCTCTTCGAGGAGTGATTACCGGGTATTGCATTGATGTGATCCATATTATTATAAACCTAGGACACCTTTTATATGCTTAGTCGTAATCCTTTTCAAAGTCTATTCTCCTTTACTATTTTCAAATATCTGCATGCTTAAGACTTAAATCTCCTCTTATTTGAGCCTTTACTTGTTATTTGCTAATTGTACAAATTCACAGAAACCATTTGGCCGGGAACCACACTCTTGGATCCTGAGGGGTGCCTGACACCTTCCTCTTAGGATAATTTCAAGCCCTTACCCAATCTCTGGTTAGTAACGTAGTTGTAATTGAACCCCTTAGGTGCCCTAACGCACCGTTAAAATCGTTAGGTGGCGACTCTTCAAAATATGCAAACCCCTTTCCCAAAAGGAATGAGTTGTCCCAACCAATGTTATAACCCCTTTCAACCGGCCCCGAAAGGAACGCTCGGGGAGAAAAGAGGGGCGACAGGAGGTATCTGATACGAAGGAGTTAACAATGAGAGTTGGTAAAAGAAAAACAACAAAAAGCGGGGTTAGGGCTTTTAGCGAGGAAAGGACACTTTGAAACTATATCATGGATAATAAAGTAAATTGGATGGTCGAACTTAAATATTAAGCTAAATAGTCATTAGTTGGACATCCCCAACTTATAATGTTTGGCTTATTTTGATTTACTTTATCTTTAAAGCAAGCAAGTTTAATTTTTAGGGCTCATCAAACTTCGAAATAAGTCAAAAATTACTTAAAATTAACCCCAAACATCATCTATGTTTACTTAATAGAGTGATTAATGAGGTTCTAAGGTACGTACGAACCCACCTATACCAAGAGTAACGGGGTTGTTGGAATACTTGGATATCACCAAAATATAAGTTACATCATACATGGATCTAAGTTGAATTGGCAAGTGACGACTCATGAATATTGGACTAAATATGAAGCTGAATGAGGACTAAGGCAATTGTGGCCTCTAATAATGGTCATGAATCAAGTGCGACATTTTCTAAAAATGAGGATGAGGTATGTCTCAGCCCAACCGTAGCGGTGTCTCAATCATTGTATAGGTTAAAATCTTCCCTAGAATACTTGGGACAAGATAACGCTAAAGGAAAAGTCTTCAAGCCGTTATTAATCGAGGTCGACGAGGAAGCAGCGAGGTTCGTGGCGGAGACGTCAAAATCTGCCCTCCAGTATTTGCGTATAAAATGCCCTTCAGGTCGAGAAGAGAGAAAATGAACCCCCACACCCACTAGAGAGAGAAGCTTTCATTGAAGGGCATTTATTTAAGGTGCATTAATGATTATATAAAATCACTTAATATAAGACACCATAATTGATCAAATTATATAGGGAATCGTCCGATCTTCAAGAAATCTCTTCAAATCTTCAGGTTAGAGCTTTGACCCCGAGAGGTAAAAAATCGATCAAATGCAATGGAATAAGTAATTGGGATGTATTATGAGATAGGAATCACCGTTTGTTAAGGAATAATGCTAGTTCTTGGAATGGATATTTATGAAATACGTTCTTGAATGAAAAAAAATGAATAATGAATTGGTAATTCTTAAATTGTTGTTGGGTAATTTTAAGGGCTTCTATTGGTCCCAAACGCACACGCAAGTGTACGTGGTCGTACAAGTAATATAAANCGCCAAAAACTTGTTGGTCCCAAACGCACACGCAAGTATACGTGGTCGTACAAGTAATATAATGATAAATCGAGTGTCGAACCCACAGAGACTTGTGTAGACTACTCACAATTCACTATAATTGTTCTTTAATCAAGCCAAAATAAAAATCCAATAATGTGACTATGCTATACTACGATTCTAATAAATAACTAATTATCAAGTAACAAGTTGATTGTTGTGTATTCAATAGAGACAAATATTCCAGGGTTGTGATCTATTCACCATTCGTATTGTGTTCTAATTAAATCTCCCTTTCATATAATTCACTCATATTTGCTAATTAATCGATAAACGCTCTCATAGCCTTCTCCCGAAGCACTACTCTCCTATTCTCAATAGATTAACGCCTATATTCCTATGAAATTAATCTATCAGAACGCATTAAGATTACAATATTTAATTAAGCACGGTGACTAGGTATATTCCTATCCTAACCAAAAATCCGCTCCCCTGAAGGGTTAAGATCGCGCTCTCTTCAATTCTTCTCTAATCTATACACGGCTTTCCCAAGCATAGCATACATAGTATATAGAACCTAACTGCTGGCTAGACAATTAAGCAATTAAACACAGAATTGAAGAAACAACCATATATTTAGTGAACTATAATCAAGGTTAAGTTAATGTCGAATAACAATATTCATGGCTAAACCACAACCCCAGAACAATGGGTGTTTAGCCACTCATGCTTAAATCAAACAATTGCATAAGTGTTGAATTAATTGTAAATACTAGAAAAAGATTAAGAAAACTGAGAATCCTTCGCTTCCTAATAATCCCGTGTGTATATTCTCTCCAAAATAGCGTCCCACCCTAAAAAATAAGCTTACACTTGCTTTTATACGTGTTGAGTAAGTTTAGGGCCGAAATAACCGTGCCCCGGGCAAAATATGAAAAATTCACGTCACCGGTGCCCTGGCTAGCGTCGAGCGCCCACCAGGGAACTGCCCAAAAAAACTCTCTGCCTCCAGCGCCACAGGTGGCGCCCAAAATCACTTTTTGCCCGGTTTTTGCATTTTGGCTCTAATTCCGCGCTTTTCGCCCCCAATTGATCCTGAATCATTCCTACACATAAAAACACTTCAAATTAATATAAATCATCACATTTAACATCTAAAATTCACGAAACAAAAGTCAAATATGAGGCGATATACATAGAAATATATACACTTTAAGCTAAACATCAACACCCCACACTTAGACACTTACCCTTCAACACGTACCAAGTTCATTATCAAAGAGTATTTTACTTTTCAATCACACACCTTACCCCTTGACTATGATCGACACCGGCAACCAAGTATGAACATACAAAATTTTACATTCTTCCCCTTCTTTAAACATGCCCAAGTATAACATTTTTAATCAATCATACCAACAACCTAATTGCAACCACCCAACCTCAAGAGTCAACTTGCAACCACTAAGCCCTCTCAATTCACGCACCTATCCAACAAGAAAGTTTACAACATTACCAATCGTTCATGAGATCATGTGCCCTAACCAACAAACAAAAGAGTGAATATAACTAGTCCACACATTTAAATATGCGTTTGAACATAATTTAATGATATCACACAATTGAAAAAAAATTCACTCACTGTCACAAAGAATTCATATGCATCCTGTGGTCGTACCATAAGCTTGCCCTTAGTATAGATCTCCACTAACTCAAGTTAGCCGAATCTAGGATCAATTAGGACTTTTAAGGTTGTAATGTAGGCTAGGGGACGGGTAGGATATATTTAGGAATAGTGACTAACCCTCCTAAGCACTTTAATACACTACCTTCACAATTCAACACATATTCTTCTCAACAAATTCCCTTGCCACAACTCATATTCAACATTGCCTTTTTCAATTAAGCACTTCTATGTTTTCACTAGCACAAATTAATAAAAATTGGAGGTGTGTATCTTTTTGTACATACTTTTACTATCAACTTTTTTCTTTCCTACACACACTTCATACATGAAGATTCAATGGCTAGTGACTTTTGAATACAATTTTAGTACACTAACAAGCCTTTCCACGGCCCCACTCAAAAACTAATCCCCCTTGTCTCACCTTACTTCTTTTAGCGACTAAGTTCTTAGGAGGAAAAGGTACAGAAATCTCAATTTAAGAATAAAATAGGGGTACGACTTGTAATGTGGGTACCAAAGAAAAGGTCAAAATGCTCAAAAGGGATAACAATGAAAAATTTAATTCTTATGTGACAAGCACATCCATGACCAAATAAGAAAAATGCCTACGTCATCCCCTAGACTAGACCTACAATTTCGCTTCGATTAACACACGGGGCAAGTTCTAGACTACACACGACAACATAGAAAATCACTAAACCTCACTCACACATTGCACATGACTCAATCACAATGGTTGTGTTCAACTCTCAAGTCAAGCAAGCACACAAAATTGAGAGAATTAAGCAATATTACACTATGTAGCATACAAGTCAAACACCTGAGCTAAGGTGTCACAAAATGGGCTATTTATTTTTACTCAGGCATCAAATGTCAACCCAAATACAAGGGAAAGCAGAATGTATGTCATAACCTAATATGTCAGCACCAAACATGTCAATGGGTATCTCAAAGTTACTCAGTTTCTTCCTAACTACTAAAAAACCTAATTTTAAGTGCCCGGTTCGAGCTACACCCTTGGAAAAGAATCGGTGCTCAAATAAAAACCAAGGGATACTACCTACCTACCCTAAGAGAAAAATAAAAAATCTTTTTGGTGTTTTTAAATCGGACTTTATCCCTCAAGAAAATTGTCCAACAGATCCATCGTCGGGAAAAATCCGAGTTTTTTCTATTTTTCCTTTTTTTTTTTTGAAATTTTTCATGTTTTTGAACTAACTAAGATTAACAATTAACTAAAACAAAAAATACTGAAAATGCGACTAACTACTCAGACAAAACATAATTAATGCTAAAACAAATTCTAACTATACAATTATACAACAACATCACAAGTAGCATACTTCCCACCCCACACTTAAAGCATGCATAGTCCTGATGCATATGAAAATTAACAAAATACGGTAGGGTGAAAAGAANGGTGGGAAGTATGCGACTAACTACTCAGACAAAACATAATTAATGCTAAAACAAATTCTAACTATACAATTATACAACAACATCACAAGTAGCATACTTCCCACCCCACACTTAAAGCATGCATAGTCCTGATGCATATGAAAATTAACAAAATACGGTAGGGTGAAAAGAAATGCTCCCTGTCATTCGGAAGTCTCTAGAGCAGTAGCTGCAGGCTCATCATCATCAGGGCCTAGAGGAACTACGGCTCGTGGTCCGGTAACCTCTTCACCCCCCTCATCTTCTGTCTCAGAGCTGCGTACGGTGCTCACATCCTCAGAAAAATAAATAGGGCTGCCAGGTGCAATCCCAACATCTCTTTGGCAGAACTAGATAACTCACTGCGCAATTCCATACGCTCCACATACGTAGCACCTACTTTACACATCAAAAAGTTCAGAGTTTTATAAATGTACATGTTGAAGTTTTCGTCCCTTTCATAGCGTGCAGCTGGCGTGAGCTAGGATGATGGCTCCAGCAGTATAGTAATGTCCATTAGCCCGGGTGAAGGCTCCACCACTTCATCATACCCTGGGTACTCAGGCACCCCAATGTCTAGCATATACTTGGTGAGCAAGTTTCCAAAGAAAAACCGCTTGATCTGCCGCCCAAACCTCGTACGTTCCATCTCACCCAACATCAATTCACCCACATTTATGGGTCGGCCTGTCATCAAAAAATAAATGACACACACCCGAGCACCAGTGCAGTCACTGATATGCTCGGCAGGCATGAGGTGTGCTTGTACAAAATTTTGCCACACCTTGGAAGTGTTGTTAAAGTCTGACCAGACCATATGAAGATGAAGAGTTCCGTGGTGTTTGATCCACTTGGCAGTCGAATCAACGCCACACAAGGTGTGACGAATCAATTTGTATTTGGGGCTCTTGACAAAATTTCTAAGCCTCATTGGGTCAACATCTTCAACCCCCAAGTATTTGCAGATTTATGTCCGGTGAATTTTAATCTCAACCCCGCGTACACTTGAAATAGCATGCCCGTCGTGCCAATTGGCATAAAGTTCTCGGATCATACTCAAATTTGCCTTGCCGGGGCATGTCAATAGCTTCTCCATGTGCCTTGCACGGAGTTGGCTCATTATCTCAGGAAAGTTCCGCTCCAAGGCTTTAGTGTTGATCCCTACCTCGGAGATATAATGCCCCTTTGGCACAAAGTCCCTGTGCCATGCAACTGCCGCATCATCTACCAAATCTAACCGGGGTCGGGGTCTCAAAGGTGCAGGGTGTGAGCTTTCGGCCAATTGCTTGCCTTTGGCTAGGCGGGAGGGGCCATCTCCTTGCTTTCTTTTCTTGGTTGCCGGAGAGGTGGAGGAGGATTTCCAATGCCTTTGACCTTGGTTGCACTATCATGAGCCATGTGGTATCCTGCAGCACCATGAACACAAGAACATGAGACCTGATAAATATTGTACCTACGGTTGTGGTGCAAGTCCTACAAGGACCTCACACTTAAAACCAAAGGTTCAATTGACACTTCTTTTATGATTTTTTTATGTGATAAGGTGCAAGTGTTGCCTCCCAAAGCTATGGGTACTCAAGAATTCCCCAAGTTATTCAAAAAAAAAAAATTGATTATGGCTACATGAATTCATATTAACCGTGGCAATAGCATGTTGCACTCCATTGTATACACTACATCACTACTTTCTACAACAAGTTAACAAATATAATACATAATTTACATGGTGTAAAGACATGATTTTTACTTTCAAGCTCAAACCTTTAACATGTATCACATTCCTACACACCCCACACTTATCCCAAGTTCAATTACAAGATACTCAGTTACTCAAGACTTCACTGGTGTACCTAGAAACTTCATTCAAGCATATTCACAAACACCTTGTGGGCATAAATTGTGAGCTCTAGATTTTAACAATGGTACTAGAGAATGACCATCCCAATTTTTAAATACAGTAGAGGGACTTTAAGTTTACTACTCCAACCATAAATTCATCACCACAACGTCAACAACACCAAGCCAACCACCAAAATAGTCTTACAATCGCATAAAGGGAAAAATTGGGAGTTAGGGCTCATGGGGGGGTGGGGGTGGGAATTACCATTGATACGACACTAAAAACATAAAAGAAGAAGAAGAAGAAGAATAAAAATATACCTGGAGATTGAATAAGGAAAAACAAGATAAAAATTGAAAATTTTTGGGTGAGGGGGAAGGGAAAATCACGAGTAGAGAGAGAGAGAGGAAGGAGGTGAGTGTTTGTTTCTTTCTTTGGTTGTGGGTATTTGGGTAGAAGATGGGTTATAGTATTAGTGTGGATGGGTAATTGGGTTGGGTATTAATGGGTATGGGTAATTAGAAAAAAGAAAAAATAAATAATGCAAAGAACAAACAAAAAAAAAATTAAAATTACAGCCCCCCGAGCCAGCGCCCAGCGCTGGGGGGTGTTACAACATTCTGCCTTTGCCGCCCCCAGCGGCGCCTGGCACTGACCAGGGCGCTAGGGGTAATTAAAAAATAATTATTTATTTATTTATTTATTTATTTATTTTATAAATAGACAACTCGATCCCCCAAGCTTTTTAAATACTCAATTACATGTCCTACACCATTGTATCTAAAAATTCTTAGCCTACAAGAAGAAAAAAATGCAAAATATATCTATTTTTATTAAAAAATTAAGACGTTAACTACGAATGCGATTAAAAATTAGGTTTCCTCCCAACAAGCGCTTGATTTACGTCACGGCACGACGCAGAGTTTCGCCTCACTAATCAGCGAGCACGACTTTGGTCTTCTCACGATTTATGGTACCACCCCAATAGTGCTTGACTCTATGTCCATTTACCAAAAAATTTCTTTCACCATGTATAGCTCGCAACTCAAGTGAACCATATGGAGTGACTCTCACTACCTCAAACGGGACTGACCATCTCGATTTCAGCTTTCCAGGAAACAATCTCAACCTAGAATTGAATAATAATACCTGTTGGCCTGGCTCAAATTGACGCGGCTTAATATGCTTGTCATGCCATCTCTTGGTCTTTTCTTTGTAAAGTTTGGCATTTCATACGAGTGCAGCCTGAACTCATCTAATTCATCCAACTGCAGCAATCTTTTCTCACCCACGGCTTCAAGGTTCATGTTTAGCTTCTTGATGGCCCAATATGCTTTATGTTCAAGCTCAACGGGAAAGTGATACGCCTTCCCATAGACCAGATTGTACGGTCATGCCCCAATTGGCATTTTGTAAGCTGTTCTATATGACCATAAGGCATCATCTAACTTTGCAGCCCAATATTTCCTGTTCACACTCACCGTTTTCTCTAATATTTGCTTTATTTCTCTGTTGGATACCTCTGCTTGTCCACTTGTTTGAGGGTGATATGATGTTGCAACTCGATGATGGACTCCATATTTATATAAAAGGTTATTCAACAACCAATTGCAAAAGTGGGTTCCTTCATCACTAATCAAGGCACGTGGAGTACCAAATCTTGAGAATATATTCTTCTTCACAAACGCAACGACAACCATGGCATCATTCGTCGGCAATGCAATTGCCTCCACCCATTTCGACACGTAGTCAAGTGCCAGCAAAATGTACTTATTTTCCCTGGACGATGGGAATGGACCCATAAAATCTATCCCCCACACATCAAAAATCTCGACCTCCAAGATATTATTCAAAGGCATCTCGTGCTTCCTTGTGATCGTTCCTGTTCTCTGGCACTGGTCACACTTTTTAACAAACGCGTGGGCGTCTTTGAATAGAGTTGGCCAAAAGAACCCAGATTGTAGCACTTTCGCCGTTGTTCTATCGCCACCATGATGGCCCCCATAAGGTGATGCATGACAATCATACAACACAAGTTCCACCTCTTTATCAGGAATACATTTCCTCATTAACTGATCACCACATTCTTTGTACAAATAGGGCTCATCCCAGTAGTAAAACTTCACATCGCGTAAGAACCTCTTCCTTGCCTCAGACTCAATTTCCGGAGGAAGTACCCCACTCACCAGATAATTCACATAATCAGCATACCATGGAGTAGGGTCTTGGGTTATAGCAAAAAGTTTCTCATCAGGAAACACTTCTTTAATATCTCCACCCTCATCCACATGGTCATGATTTTCCAGCCTCGACAGATGGTCAGCTACTTGGTTTTCAGTGCCCTTTCGGTCTCTTATCTCCACATCAAATTCCTGCAACAATAAAACCCAGCGTATCAATCTAGCTTTAGCTTCTTTCTTTGTAAATAAATACCTAATTGTTGCGTGATCTGTGTGGACTATGACTTTTGTTCCCACCAAGTATGCCCGAAATTTTTCGAAAGCCCACACCACCGCTAGCAGCTCCTTCTCAGTGGTGGTGTAATTCTGCTGTGCATCATCAAGGGTCTTACTCGCATAGTAAATAGAATAAAACACCTTGTCTTTCCTTTGGCCTAGCACTGCCCCAATTGCATGGTCACTTGCATCACACAGAAGTTCAAATGGTACGGACCAATCAGGCGCAACAATTATGGGGGAAGCTACCAATTTCTTCTTGAGCTCCTCAAATGCCTTCAGGCAGGCTTCATCAAGATTGAACTTTACATCTTTTTCCAGCAACATGAACAAAAGAGTAGCAATTTTAGAAAAATCTTTAATAAAGCGCCTATAAAATCCTGCGTGTCCCCAGAAACTTCGGACACCCTTCACCGAAATTGATGGAGGTAGTTTTCCAACTGCCTCCACTTTTGCCTTATCAACTTCGATGCCACTCCTAGATACTCTATGACCCAAAACGATGCCTTCCTGCACTATAAAGTGTCACTTCTCCCAATTTAAAACCAGATTCGTTTCTTCACAACGGGCCAACACCATGCTTAGATTTTTTAAACAATCATCATAAGATGACCCAAAGACTGAGAAGTCATCCATGAACACCTCCACGAGTTTTTCCACAATATCAGTGAAATTAGCCATCATGCATCTCTGGAAAGTGGTTGGTGCATTACAAAGACCAAATGGCATTCGCTTGAAGGTGAAGGTGCCATAGGGACAAGTAAACATGGTCTTCTCCTGATCCTCTGGGCATATGAAAATTTGATTGTAACCTGAATACCCATCAAGAAAGCAATAATATTCGTGCCCTGCTAATCTGTCCTACATTTGATCAATGAAGGGGAGTGGAAAGTGATCCTTGCGGGTTGCCTTATTGAGCCTTCGATAATCAATACAAACTCTCCATCCCGTAACAGTGCGGGTAGGAATCAACTTATTTTTCTTATTCTCAATCACGGTCACCCCTCCCTTTTTGGGCACACACTGAACCGGGCTCACCCAGTTGCTGTCAGAAATAGGAAAAATGATACCTGCATCCAGCAATTTTATGACTTCTTTCTTCACTTCTTCTTTCATGATGGGATTTAACCTCCTTTTCTGCTCAACACTCGGGCGGTGTCCATCTTCCAAAAAGATTTTATGCATGCAAAACGACGGGCTGATTCCCATAATATCTACAATGGTCCACCCAATCGCCTTTTTGTGCTCACGAAGTACTCTGAGCAATTTCTCTTCTTGTGTATTGGTCAGGTTGGACGAGATGATTATGGGCAATGTCTCAGAGTTCCCCAAATAAGCATAGCGTAAATGTGCTGGAAGAGGTTTAAGTTCTAGCTTAGGAGGGGTCAAAGTAACAGGCTTGTTCAACTCCTCAAAATTTCCTAGCCCGTGGAGGTAACTGCAGGATATTTCAAGAACTTTCTCAATGTCTCCCCTTGTTTCATCTTCACTATCTTCTTCATCCCCAACCAACACTTGCTCAAGAGGGTCAACAGGACTCATGTAGGGAACCACTGATGCCGACTTGCTTTCCACCACAGTAATCATGCATAGCTCTTCATAGTGGACGGGTAATTTGAGTGTCTTCTATACATTAAACACCTCAACTCGATCACCAACTCGCATCGTCATTTTTCCTTCACACTCATCAATGATAGCTCAGCCCGTAGCTAAGAAGGGACGCCCCAAAATAAATGGGACTTCCTGATCAGGCTCATAGTCCAAGATAATGAAATCAGCTGGGAATATGAAAGAGCCCACCTGAACCAGCACATCATCAATTACTCCCTCAGGATGAGCAAGGGAGCGATCAGCCAATTGTAAAATCACTATTTTTGGGCGTGGCTCCCCCAACCCCAACTGCCTGAACACATATAGTGGCATCAAATTAATGCTTACCCCAAGATCGCACAAAGCGCGCCCGACGGCATGCTTACCAATTGAGATTTGGATAGTAAAACTACCCGGATATTTTAATTTTTGAGGTAGCTTACTTTGAATTCTTGAGATAACTTCCTCAATGAGCGCCACGGTCTCAAACTCAGTCAGCCTTCTTTTATTGGTCACAATGTCCTTGATGTATTTAGCATATTTGGGCACCTCCTACAAAATATCTACCAGTGGAATATTGATTTGTACCAGCTTCAAGAGGTCAAGGAACTTTTTGTATGCGGCATTATCTTTCACCTTTTGCAACCTTTGAGGGAACGGAGGGGGTGGACTTGCAACCAATGGTGGGGGTTGCTCAGCCACCACCTCTTCAGCTGGCTTTTCCGATTCTTTCGGATTGTCTGATGTCGATTCAATAGTGGCTGGGTCCTCATTAAAAGTTACCTGCTTTCTCTTCTTGGACTGAACTTCTTCCAATTGCCTCCCATTCCTCAATGATACAGCATTAACAGATGCTTTAGGATTAGCTTCAGTGTCACTTGGGAGAGCCCCTGTCGGTCGGGTATTTTGGGAACTGGCAAGTTGCCCCACTTGACGTTCCAAATTTCTCATTGCTACTGTTTGGTCCTGGTGATCAGCCATTATTTTCTGATTGAAGACAAGTTGGTCGTTCATCATTCTTTTCATAATCTCCTCAAGGCTAGCCGATTGTTCAGCCTGAGGTGGTTTGTACTGCTGTTGAGGTGCTTGAGGTGCTGGAGGCCTATAATGATTCTGAGTGCCTTGATTTCCACCCCAAGAGAAGTTTGGGTGGTTTCTCCAGTTGGGGTTATAAGTGTTCCCATATTTATTTGCTTGACCCCTATTCGCATTACCCACAAAGCAGACAAACTCTGGATTAGCTGGGCACAAATCACTCGCGTGACCCTCTCCACAGACTTCACAAAATACCTGAATCTGTTGCACTGGTTGCACTGGCTGGGCCTGTTGCAGTGGTTGAGACTGTTGCTTGTTAATGATCAGGGTCATCTGATTGACTTGGTTAGTCAATGTAGAGATCTGAGCTGATAATGCTGATACAACATCTAATTCAAGAACCCCTAGTGACTTTTGAACCACATTCCTTCCCATATTACCTTGCCAGTCTCAATTGCTTTTGGAGAATTTATTCAATAATGCAAATATTTCATCATAATTCTTCTCCAATACCTGACCTCCAGCTTCTGCATCTACCATAATTTTTATTTGGGGATGTAGCCCCTCAATGAAAGTGTGAACTAGCACCTTGTTTGTCTGATTGTGATGAGGACAATCTCTGAGTAGCCCCTTGAACCTTTCCCATGATGAATATAAAGATTCACATGTTTTCATTTTAAAGGAGCTATCTCACTTCTGATCTTTGCAGTCTTTCCTGAAGGGAAGAACCTTTCCAGAAATTTTCTTGCCAAATCGTTCCATGTTGTAATGGAATTAGCTGGTTCTTCCTTTAGCCATCGCTTTGCTTCGTCCAATAGAGAGAATGGGAAAAGCGTGAGCCTCACATGATCTGACGTGACCCCGTTAGTGATATAAGTATCACTAATCTCCAAGAAGTTCAGAATGTGCAGCTGTGGATCCTCGTGTGGAAGACCCATAAACTGCCCGTTTGCATGAAGTAGCTGGATCATGCTCTATTTCATCTCAAAATGCCCAGTGATTCTGAGCTTCACGATACTGGAGGTAACATTAGCAATACTGGGCATTCCTACCTCCTGAACAACCATATGTTGTTCCTCTGCCATGTTCACATGGAACTGAATGAGGTCCTGAATATTGTCTGTATCCCTTGCTTCCCTCAATATCCTATGAAATGTTCTCTCAGGTTCGGGGTCAAAGCCGTCAAGTCTGTCCTAGCTTCTGACCCTACGCATTCAATTGAAGTTCCTAAGATTAGAGAAAAGATCAAGTAACGTTAGACGAGATGAAATAAACAATTTAAGCAAAAACTAGAAAGTAGTCTATATTCAAGTCCCCGGCAGCGGCGCCAAAAACTTGTTGGT
>ML305292.1:0-11709 GCA_005239505.1 Nicotiana paniculata | reverse complement strand
AAAAGGTGGCTTGGAACACCAAAACTAAATTCCAAGTGGCGACTCTAAATAATAAATAATCCCTTTTCAAAACGTCACTTCGATTGGAAAAACTCTTCTAACTCAACCTCGTAATAGGGTTTTGTGGGACATAAAAGAGGTGTGACACGAGGTCCGAACGAAATTCTGAGACCGGTAATAGTTTTGTTATGTCATTTATGACTTGCTCGCAAAATTTGGGGTCATTCCGAGTAGTATGGGTCGGTTCGGCACATTGTTAGCAAATTTAAGAAACTTAAAGTTCCTAAGTTTGATTCTAGGGGTTTTGAGGTGCGATTTTGAGTTTTAGCATTGTTTTGGGTGTTCCGAAGGCTCGAGCAAGTCCGTATTATGATTTGGGACTTGTTGGTATATTTGGACGGAGGCTCGGGTGGGCCCAGGTGCCTCTCGGGCACCAAACGAGGTCAAAAACTAGCTGAAGCAGTTGTTGGTGCACCTGATCTGGTGTGATCGCAGGTGCGGTTGCCCAGTCATAGGTGCGAGACAGCTCCTGTGATCCTTGCCTCGCAGGTGCGGCTTCAGGTGAGACTGCACATTTCTCACAGGTGCGGACAATATCCACAGGAGCGGAGCCCAGGCCCCTTGCCCCTCTTCCGCAGGTGCGGTTCTTGAGCCGCAGGTGTGAAACCCCTGTAGGCAGTGGTTCTTTAAAACTCGGGACAGAATCATTTTTCACCCATTTCTTCCTCCATAGTCGACCTTGAGAGCTTGGAAAAGGGCCAAACGACCTAGCTACTGAAAGGTAAGTGATTTCTACTCTAATATTCGTTTAATACATGAAATCCTAGGTAGATTAACCTCCTAATTAGTGAAAATTAAAAACCTAGGGCTTTATGGAATTTGGGGAATTACCCACTAAACTAGCTATGAAATCATACAAAAACCATATATTAATGATCCTTAGAGCATGAGTAAGTGTTTCCTTCAAGAATTTCTGGAATCCCAGCATGTGGGCCCGGGGTGTATTTTTGGGATTTTTCAAAGTAGGTTGAAATAACTACTTAATTAGGTAAATTTCATACTTTTGAGCATAGATTAATTCATGTATACAATATTTGACTAGTTTCGAGTCCTTAAGAGACGAGTTTGGAGGTTCGGGTGAGTTCTTGACCCGGAAAGTAGGTGCTACGCGAGGTGAGTCTCTTTTCTAACCTTGTAAGAGGGAATTGTCCCCATAGGTGATTATAAATAATTGCATGTCCGTATTTGCGGGGGCTATGCATGCTCGAAGTGACGAGAGTCCGTGCGTAGTTACTATTATGTTCTGTTGGGTAATTCTAGGACTCACAAGCATGCTTTTATGTGCTTTACATGTGTCCCTAAATGTATTTCAGTTGCATAGTATCCTTGAATTTGGTATGAGAATATTAGGAAGTTATGTTCAAATAAAATTATATTTTCTTAAGTTCTTGCTTTTACGTACAATCTCTGTTAAACCCCTAAATATTGAAAAATTATGTGTATGTATACGGCACCCGCGTCGCATGTATGATTCGTGAGCAGGATAGACCTACTATTATGTCAATCGCGTCGCATGTTTGATTCGCGAGCGTGGTAATAGATGCATTTATGGTTCGAACCGTTCGACCCTCGGGAGTGCACATTTATTTTCGCGACGTTTCGGCCGAACGCTTTCAGCCTATTATGTGTTATATGATTTACTGGGAGTGTTGTTGTAATTGTATAAACTGTTTCATGTGAAAAAGGGGATTTAGTGCATTATATGCTAGTGGAATTTGACATGCAAATGTAATTACACTTATACTTGATATTTTATGTCTTTGTGATTACTACGACTGTTATGCCTGCCTAATCCTTATTAAATTATGTTAAATAGAATTTTGACCCAATTAAGTATCACGTCTACCTCTCGTCACTACTTCTTCGAGATTAGGCGGGATACTCATTGGGTACATATATGTTTATGTAATCATGCCACGCTTCTATACTTAATTGTACAGGCTCTGAGGCAGGTGCATCTGGGTATTCATCTGGAGCTTGTCCCTGACGTACATTTGGCGTGGACTTCTCGGTGAGCTTCTTCCCTTAACGTTTTCTCTGGCAGCACCTTGGAGTTCCTCTTTACTTTTGCTATGTCTATATTATTTTTCATCAGATAGTAGGGCAAACTTGTACTTTCTTTTGGATACTCGTTTCTATTAGATGCCTGTAGACCTATGACGCATGCTCCTGGCAATGCCCACGTAGTGGATATTCTATTCTTTTGGGTTGTAATGATGGTGGTGATTACTGTATTTATTGCTCACTTTTGTTTGTCTAAGTCACTAATTTACTTCGAATTTATGCATTTGAAAGAAAAACCTCTTAAGTATGGTGAGTTGTTTTATAAATTAAAAAGAGATCACTAGTAAATTAAGGTTGGCTTGCCTGACATCGAAGTTGGATGCCATCGCGACCTAAATTGGGATTTGGGTCGTGACATATTTAATATGCTCAAACAAGATAGATCACAACGTGACATGTTTAGTATTCTTTAATATTGATCGTGGAATAAAATACAAGTAATAAAATTAAGAGATTATGTTGTTAAGAATTTAAAAAGAAAAAAAATAATTTATCCACTACGAAATTTGAAAAATGATTTCATGTCCTCTTCGAAAGTTTAAATGCTAAGAGTATTTGCACATAACCTAAATAATACAAATCATAATTTAACATTATTTGTGTCTGCGCATCATACCGGTATTAATACTAGTTTAATACTAACCCAATTGACTATAGTTCAAATACAATCAAATCATTTCTAAGAAGTTATAAATCCCTAAGTTAGCTTAACATTGACTACAACTCAAATACAGTCAATCCTTTCCTAAAAAGCATTTCATTCTCTTATTCAACATTTTAACCATTGAAAAACTGCATGCATCATATTTCAACCAACTTTTCCACCATGGTTAAATATTGTTTCAATACAATAATATATGATATATTACAAATAAGTAAGCAAATACAGTATTTTTGGTGATACTGCTATTTTTACGCAGGGACTAATTAAAAGGATAAAGAGAGGACTCCTCTCTTGTACAGTTTCTAATGCACAATTTATAAGAGTAGAAGAGAGGTTGTAGAAGGGTTACTTATTGATGAATAAATATGAAGTATATAAGCAGATATAAAGGTGGGTAGAGAAATGATCTGTTATACAAAGGAGTACTAAACAGTAGGAACAACTGTTACAATGGAGTTCCACATAGACTCAGAGGCGGACTCAGGATTTAGAGGTAGCGAGACATATTTGTATTCAACTAAAATTTGCTTTGTATATACGATACCACTATTATTATATCACATTTTTTAAAAACATATATATATATATATATATATATATATATATATATATATATACAAAAATTTTGTCGAACTTTACGTGTGATGACCCAAAAGGTCATCCCGTATTTTTCTAGCTAATTCTATGTTCCAAGGTTATAAAAACCTCCCTCTATTTCACCGATTTGCGTGCGCATCCCGGGCGTGTAGCCGGGAAGCCTTTATGTGAAAATCTGATAAAATAATAATTTTGTATTAGAAATTTGAATAAAGTTGACTTCGGTCAACATTTTTTTTAAACGGACCCGGACCCGTGATTTGACTGTCCCGGAGGGTCCGTAGAAAAATATGGGACTTGGGCGTATGCCCGGAGTCGAATTCCGAAGCCCCAACCCCGAGAAATAAATTTTTAAAGAAAATTATTTTCTAAATAATATAAAGGTTTTTGAAAATGAAAATTGATGTGAAACCTGTGGTATCGGGCTTGTATCTTGGTTCCGGAGCCTGGTACAGGTTCAATATGATTTATATGTGTTATCTGTGAAGTTTGGTAATAAACGAACTTGGTTTGACGTGATTCGGGTCAAAAATATAAAATTTGATGTTTAAAGAAGTTTTTAGAAATTTATTGATTTTGAGGTTTAATTCGATGTTTATGATGTTATTTTGGTGTTTTGATTACTCGAGTAAGTCTGTAGGATATTTTTAAGGTTTTGTGTATATTTGGTTTTGAGCCCCGAGGTCTCGGGTGTGTTTCAGATAGGTTTCGGATTGATTTTTCCTCATTTTCCACTGTTGTATATGTCTGCTGTCCCTCCCTTCTATGCGATCTCATAAGCTTAGTCGCGATCGCATAGTGTTAATTTGGACCCCCAGTTTTTCCTTCACTGCGATCGCATAACTCCATCCATGATCGCAGAAGCCAGCCTGCCCCTTATACGCGATCGCATAAGGTTTCCCGCGATCGCATAGCACATCTTACACCAGCAGCTAATTCCTTCTACGCGATCGCGATTCACAAAACACCTGGGCAAAATACNTGGGTAACCGAAATTTGTAAAATTTGTCGGGTTCCGAGGTGCGGGCTCGGGGGTCGACTTTTGAGTAGATTTTTATGGTTTTGTAAAGATTGAAACCTTATTATTAGGAATCGTCCCTTATACGTTTTATGTGTATTTTGAAGTTGTTATAGTTGATTGTAAGCCGTCTGGAGGTCTTTCCGTCGAGAAGTCTATTTTTGAGTACCGGGTTATCGTCTTTGAAGTAAGTATCTTGCCTAACCATGTGTGGGGGAACTACCCCTTAGGATTGAGTCTTCCTTGTTGATTGTAGTCCGAGTATGCGAGGTGACGAGTGTGTACTTGTACTTATTTGCAATTAGATTGCCCTTTTAGGATTCGTAGATTCTTATGTTACCTGTGTATGATTTATAATTGTTACACTTGAATCCTTGGTTGCTAATTTCATTTCCTCCTGTTTAAATTAGAATTACTTGTTTTTGGATTCTTCATTGGCTATTTGACTTTACTTGACTTAACTTAGTAATCTACCCCTCTTATCATCATGCTATATTTTCTTCTTAGCTTGCCTAACTGACTAGAATTAGAGCCATCTAGCCTTATAGTTGACTAGCCGTAGTTGGAACATTTATTCGTTGGAGTCAAGCATGCCCGTGAGTCTTACATTGTGATTTATATGACTATTCCCTTAAGTGCTACTTAGGTCTAATTGTTAGACATTTATTTTATTGGTATTTCCTTGATGTTGCCTATTATTGGGCCTTTTGTGTGAAACCGAGTGTTATTCCGTGAAGTAAACTGTTTAGGTGAGATTGGTTATAGTTGTTTCCCTTGTCGGGATATTATGGTTATTATTACTGTTTATGCTGTTAATGATATGGATTGTATTATTGACTCCCTTGCCGGGATGTGATGGTTCCTATTACTGCTTATACTATTAATGATATGGTTTGTATTGTTGATTCCCTTGCCGGGATGTGATGGTTCCTATTACTGCTTATACTATTAATGATATGGTTTGTATTGTTGATTCCCTTGCCGGGATGTGATGGTTCCTATTACTGTTTATGTTGTGAATGATACCATTTGTAATGTTGACTTCCTTGACGGGATGATGTGGTTTCTATTACTGGTTAAGTTGTTAATGATATTGGTTGTATTGTTGGCTCCCTTGCCGGGATGTGGTGATTTATAGGTCATATTGTTGGCTTTTCCTTGCCAACCTGTTGTTTATGATATTTAGCACGAAGGATAATGTTGTGCCATGTTTATGATATTTAGCACGAGGGAACATTCCGTGCCATGTTTATGATATTTAGCACGAAGGATAATGTCGTTCCATGTTTATGATATTTAGCACGAGGGAACATTCTGTGCCATGTTTATGATATTTAGCACGAAGGATAATGTCGTGCCATGTTTATGATATTTAGCATGAAGGATAATGTCGTGCCATGATTATGTTATTTAGCACGAGGGGACATTTTGTGCCATGATTATATTATTTAGCACGAGGGGACATTCCGTGCCATGTTATGTTATGTTAGCACGAGGTGACATTCCGTGCCATGTTATGTTATGTTAGCACGAAGGGACATTCCGTGTCGTATTCATGCATTATTATTTCCGTCATTCTTATTTGCATTTACTGTATTTATTGGCCAGATTTGATATTCCTCCTGTACTGCATGGAAATTTCTGAGTGACGGACTAAGTTCCGATGGATAAATTTTGAGGAGATTTTTATCAAGGGATTTTTACTGAAAAGTATTATTTAAAAAGCAATGGTTTCGAAATGATTGTATTTGAATGACTTTTACATAGAAGGTATATTTGAAAGCACTAGTTTTGCCTAAAATGATATTTGGAAGTCATTTATTGAGAAAGCCTCTTTGGAAAGCTACATAGTTTGAAAGAAACTATGTTATACGTAATCCTCTCTATTAATTATACTTATATCTACTTTTGGAGAAAGTATGTTTTCAAAGTAAACTCTTCCATACTAAAATGATTTTCTTTGCAAAAGTTTTTCATATGAACTGTTGTTTAAAGATTTCTACTAGCTATAGATTTTAATGGCTAAGGCCCGATGCGAACAAACCGACGTGGAGTTGAATTATCGGAGTCCTCTATATTATTGTGTTTCCTATTGATTCGGCTTGTTTTGCTGTCCATCTTTCTGTGTATTTTTGTGTTGTTTCGTGATTGAATCTGTAATTTCCTTCCACTTTATATTGTCATTGTGGTGGATTATCCTGAGAAGTCTTAGATAGATGTAACGTTCGATCATTTCTATATTCATGTTATCTATTTTGTAGACCAGTGGTGTCTTGACTAGTCCTCGTCACCACTGCATCGAGGTTTGTCTTGATACTTACTGGGCATCGCTGTGGTGTGCTCATACTACACTTCTGCACATTTTGTGTGCAGATCCAGGTATATATTGTAGTAGCTGTGTGGATGATTGCCGAGGAGACTCAAGGTAACTTGTTGCTGCGTTCGCAGGTGTCGGAGTCAGTTTCTTTGTATTTATTATTCATACACTGTTGTATCTACACTTCCAAATAGTTGTACTTAGAAGTTTTAGAAGATTCATAGAGATTATGACTTGTACTGACGGTTTTGGAAAAGTTTGTACATTCTGTTTAGATTTTATATCGAGACTGCTAGCCTTCTTTTATTATTGTTGTTATTCATTAACTGTTAGGCTTACCTAGTCTCTAAGACTAGGTGCCATCACGATACCCAACTGAGGAAAATTTGGGTCATGACAAGTTGGTATCAGAGCTCTAGGTTCGTAGGAGCCACGATTCATAACCGAGTTTAGTAGAGTCTTGCGAATCGGTACAGAGACGTCTATACTTATCTTCGAGAGGCTACAGAACTATTAGGGCAATTTCACTTCCTTTATTCCTATCGTGCGAGTTTATTGTTCTTGAAGTTTGAAATTATCGTTCCATTTTCTCATCGATGGTGAGGACACGAGTGGTGGTTCCTGATAATGTTACCCCGGAGCAAGTGTCGCAAGGGTCACAGACAGAGGCCAACGAGGAGCACGTGCCGCAGTTAAGATGCCATCAGAGCAGCCGTTGAGGAGTCACCAGTAGTTCTAGTTGGGGAACAGGTACTGGGGGTACCTGTTGCTACCCCGGACTTCAGGAGACCTGAGCCCAGTTTTGAGTATAAGTGATACATTGAATCAGGCAGGGTTGATTCTAGTGCACCGGTTGCTTCACAGATCAGGGTAGGAGTTCATACTCCCACTGTCTACACTCCAGAGCAGCGAGATCATATTGGTCAGGTTCAGTTGTTATGACAGCACGACATCTGGTTTCAGTTCAGCCATGGTCAGGGTAGCAGCATCGGAGGGAGAATACCTTGGAATTGAGGGGTACTAGAACTACCACCGTTATATCTTTCAGTGGATTGGCGGCAGATAATGCCCAGGGTTTCCTGGAGGAGTGTCACTATGTCTTTCATACTTCGGGTATTGTGGAGACTAGCGAGATTGCTTTTGTCACGTCTCAGGTTCAGAATAGTGGGTTGATCAGTGGTGGCGGCATATGAGTTGGGGTGACCTGGCCGAGTTAACTTCACTAGCGTAGATTCAGATTTCGGAGATGCTTTGAGAGAGGTTGCACCTCAGTTCCTTCGGGATGTACGGCGCGCGGAGTTTGAGCAGCTGCGTCAGGGCGCTGTGTCACTATTGGAGCATGCCGTTAGATTTAGTGAGTGGGCCAGGCATGCATTTCGCTTGGTTGCTTCAGTTAGGAGATGAGTACCTAGAATCGTTTGGGAGATTCAGGCATGATATTCGGTTTAAAGGGACTCGAGAGTTAGAGTAGGATGCCTCGTTTCAGTGGTAATGGAGGTCATTCGGTTAGAGAGCAGGTGGTACCGGGAGAGAGAGGACAGACGAGATCAGGGAGGCAATGAGTCCTCATAGATTAGAGGAATCTACTGGTCCGTATTATGGAGGCAAGGTACGACACGGTAGAAGTTTTGTGGGTCAACCAGTTCAGCGCATTACCAGCTTCGCATGGGATTTCAGGTACTCATGGTTCTCAGAGGATTCGTATTGTGTGTTTTTCCACAGCCATGTCAGCATCGAGATTGTTTTCAGTGTGGAGATGTTAGCTACAGGGTGAGAGATTTTCCTAGGATTTAGGTAGGTGTGTGGTAGTAGGGTATTCAAGTGAGTAGGGGGCCCCTAACAGGGGGAGACCGGACCCATTGTTGTGTTTCATATACTAAAATAGAGGTCGATGTGTCAGATATCATCACACAGGTATGTTTTGATGTGTTTCATAGGGGAATAAATTGTAATTCATTATAGTTCTGCTAGTCGGGACGAGTTCCCTTATTTGTTTTTTCAATTATGAGTGAGTTCCATGTTTTGCACTCCATTTTGTGTTTGCTCCTGTTGGGAGATTTTTTGAGTAGTAGGCCGTGTCTATCGTTGTTCATTTCATTCTTGATAGTGGTGAGACTGGAGGTGAGTCCTTGTTGTTCTTCGTGGTAAGCTTTATGTGATTTTCCTGAGTATTTTGTTTATGAGTTATGATTTGATATTCCATCGAGATGTGAGATCAACTAGCGTTATGATTTTATCAGCTGAGATGAACTAGTGGAGGAATTCCTATAGGTATGATATATTTTCAGTATGGGACTCAGAGTAGAGGGTGAGGTCCTCGTGATAATTGTGATTCGATATATTTAGACCGGGCTGAGTACCGCGGTGGAAATTTTATCAGGATGGTATCCTTGTGATTTGTTCATATGCTTTTCTTCTTCCTTGATATATTGCTTTTGGTAAGTCGGTATTGATAGAGAGTTGTGCCTATGGTCTAGTTTGATAGTTCCTTTATATGTTTCCATTTTCTTATTCAGTCATTTCGTTAAGTGTTTTCTTTAGTTTAGTTTGTGGGATGTGTGCTCGGTGGTGTCAGTTGTGGTTGGTGACTCGGGTGTTTAATAATGAAGACTTCGTGTTCATTGCATCATTATCAGTGTTATGGGGTTTGGGAACAGAGTTCTTTCAGATGTGGGGCTAATTGCCAATGTTGAGTTGATTTCGTTCAGATATTGTGATCAAAAGTGTTAGATGAGCCTATGTGTGATGCACCATGTTGTGAGGTCGTGCCTGTCACACCTCCCTTTTCACCGGTACGGGTAATAAGAGAGTTTTTCCACTTTAAGTGACATAGTAAAAAATGGGATTATTTATTTATTTAGAGTCGCCACTTGGGATAATTATATGGTGTCCCAAGTCACCAGTTTAAATCCCAAATTGAGGAAATTTGACTCTGTTTAAATTGTCTGCAAACCAGAAATCCGGGTAAGGAATTCTGTTAACCCAGGAGAAGGTGTTAGGCATTCCCGAGTTCCGTGGTTCTAGCACGGTCGCTTAATGATTAAACTTGGCCTAAATTGTTTAGTTACTCACTTTTAAGACCTATGTATATTTGTATTTTTTAATGTTTCTTATTATTCGATTGTCTAAATAATTACCTTAATACGAGTCACGCGTACGTATACTCGTTTAGTTTGACGTGTCAAGAATCATGTCACGCGTATGATGCGAGACTAAATTGCATAGTTTAACATGTGATATACCTTACATTTTATGCGCATTAATGATAAAAATACACTTGTTATGTGCTTAATGAAGTTTATTTCATGTGTAGGTGAAGTGGAGATGGAAACGGAGTTAAAGGGATGCGAATACGTCGAAACATACGCGAAAGGAGACACCCGGGCGATAGCCGAGCGACAGAGCCAAACAACCTGACCCTGCCTGGCGTTAGCCAGGCGTTAGGGCTGAAACGCCAGCCCTAGCCTGGCGTTAGCCAGGCCTTTGGGTCCAAACGCCAGGGTCCCCAGTTTGGCGAAAAACCGAGTTTTGACGGGTTTAAGTGTTTCCCAGTTGAAATAGAAGTCTCCTACACGTTTAGGGTTTGTCCTAAACTTATAAGACTCCTAAAAACACAACTAAAAAAAAAAAAGATTCCAATCACACTACACTCATGTACACAATTTTTAGCTCGCTAAAAATCATGTCACGCGTACGTGTACATAATTAATAACACTTAATTAATATTTAAACTATTCATCCCAAAGTCACGTGAACGTATATCTTGACTTATTGAGAAAAAAATCACAACTATGTCACGCGAACGTGTACATAATCACGCTAGCTTAATTAAAATTGCGCCTAGAGCACTCCAACGATGTTCATTATTCTTCCTGAACTTTGGTATTATTGTAAAGTCATGAGGTTTGGATTTATTTGTGGGATAAGCATATGAAGCTATTTGAAATTGTAAGTCATTTACACTATGTATTTTCCGTTTACACCTTAAGAGTTAGCTGCTAATTTAGCAAATAAAGATATTATTTTTAAATAATTACATGAAGCACGTAAATAATCCATGTTAAGAGATAAACAGGGATATGTCTAAACAAAGCTTTTCAACTTTAGCTAACAGTTCACATAGCTTTTTATTTTTTATTTTTATATGTTTAAACTTTGGGTTTTGAATTCAAAGGAAAACACCTACTTATTCAACAATCTTCAAATAAATCAGAAGGCCAAAGATGCTAAAATATTCTATATGAACTAAACATGTAGATGCAAAATCAAATAGCAACAAAAAAATTTAACTAAGAGATGACCACCCCGATGTAATAGTATTATCAAAACGCTAGAAAATAGAAACTGACCTTTAAATGAAAAAATTTGATTATGTATTGAATCTTTCTGAAGAGAGTATCAATATAACTCGAATACTACCCGTACCATCAACCAAAGACCTCGAACTCAAACTTCGAACAGGGGCCTCGACAACACCTTGACGGACTGAGCTCAACTTAAAAGAACAACAACAATTAATGAAGGTGGAGTTGCTGCGTTTTTGGAGTGTTTTAATGAAGGAAAGAAAAGGGAAATCAGTTCTTCAGCCTCTTCCGTTTTCTTTTTTTTTTCTTTCCTTTTTCTCCTGTTTTCCTTTTCCTTTTTCTTCTTTCTTTTCCCTTCCTTTCTCTCTTTTCTTTTCCGTTTCTTTTCTTTCCTCCTGTTTCTTTCTCTACTTTTTCTTTTTTTTTTTCTTGCCCGTTTTTCTCTTCTCCTTTTATCCAGACCCCTTCAAAATCTTCCTCCCTCTCTATATAATATTGTGTGTGTATATCGGATTAGATTGAGGAGATAATTGGGATGTGGGGAGTTGGGATGTGAGATGTGGGTGTGAGTGTGTGAGTGTAATGGGAAAGTGGGGAAGGTGGTTTTTATTATTTTATTATTTTATTTTTTTTATTTTATATTATATATAAATATATTTAATTCTTCTTTTTTTTTCGTTTTTTT
>ML305291.1:56969-100076 GCA_005239505.1 Nicotiana paniculata | reverse complement strand
CTTGGAACACCAAATAAACTATTCCAAGTGGCGACTCTAATAAATAAAATAATCTCATTTCGAGTAATGTCACTTTAATTGGAAAACCTCCCATACCCTTACGGGGTAGTGAAAAAGGAGGTGTGACAGTATGAACATAGTTCTCAAAATCCCCGCTTTCACACTGTCCTAAACCACGCTATAGAATATACGTATATGGTTGGCTCCAAACACTTGAAAACCCCAAGAGTTCCAATACATCTACGATGGATTCCTCCGAGAACAAATTATTATAAACTCAATACAGATGGGGCAACTCCATCATCATCAAACGTAGATGGAATTGGAGGGGTAATTAGGGAAAATATGGGCAATTGGATAGTCGGATTCGCTGGCTCTCTTCCTCATATGGATAGTATAAAATCTGAATTGCGAGCCCTTCTTAAAGGCTTAAGTATTGATCACCAACTCCAACTGTTACCACTGGAAGTGAAAGTAGATGCAACAGAGGTAATCTCCCTTATGGCTAGTAATAACTCAAAGTTTTTTAATTTAATTTTGGACTGCAGGTACCTCCTCCGCCAGCTCCATGATCCAGTAATCATACATGCGTACAGGGAACAGAATGGCGTAGCAGACTATCTTGCAAAGTTAGGAAGCAGTATGCCCGTTGCTGGCATGTTTTACCTTTTTGTTTCACCTCCATCTTCTGTATCATCCCAAGTAGTAGCAGACCAGAGGGGTGTGCCATCACAACGTTTGGTCTCTATCTCAGCAGTACAAAATCAAACAACACAAGCCAGCAACTTATGTTTTGATAATACTTGTATACCTATGGAGTCAGCTACAAATGGTTTTGGGAACTCAAATAGCACAACAGTTGTCTCCAACAATATAGAGGATTGTCAGTGTGAACATCCTAGGGACGATACCTCGTCTAGCTATAATGTAATAGTTAGTATAGATAACACAAGTTCGAGTAATACATTTCTTGTACGTATGAATTAATCATATATATAAGTTATCTTTCTCACAAAAAAAACCCATAGTCGTTAAAAATAAAATGTATTGGGTCCCATACAAAATTACATAATCACACCATTCCTTTTCAATTTTTTTGTTCTTTTAATAGGGTGTTAACTTTGATTATTTTTTTCACAAATGTTAAATTAAGTATTTCTGAAGTCCACAACTCAAAATCATGAGCAATATTGCTTTTCAAATAGATAACTTTTCTTCTTTTCAATTGTATATACGGGAAGGCATGTGGCTCCGCCATGATTTTGATTCATTGAGCTCGTGAATCTCAATGACTATATATTGCTTTGATACAACCACCAAATAAGTAGTGCCGTGGAGCCCCCTTATTACAATAGATTATATAATATTAACAAGAATCTCAAATATAGATTCTAACCTAAATCATTGAGGTGAGTGTGGTGGAGATAAAGAGGGGAAAGGCATTTTGAATGCAAGAACATGATTCCATGCTACGTGGTCATTGTTATCAGGGGTGGATTCGATGTTCAGGTGGCGAGTTCATTTCAATTCAATATTCTTGACACATAACATAAATTTATGTAAATATGATTTTATAATTTAAAATTATTAAAAAATCAATTATAAAACCATAAAGATAAGATGTGATAGAGTTTGTGGGAAAAAAAGAAAAGATGGAGAAATGGGGTAGTTAATACGGCGCCGAATATTGAATGATGGGGCATAAATGCATAATTATTGCTACTCGCGTGATTGGTGATGGCTTCATTTGGTCCCCTCCCAAACATGAAAAATCCAACTAAGTATGAAGTTTCACTTTTGATGGATTAATGGTCCAAACAATACGCTTTCCACCATTTTCGAATGATATTCCACCGAAAAATATTTACTTGTATCTAACTTTTACACAAAATTCCAATTATAAGAGTTACAAATTTATACGCTAAACACATGAAGAAGAAAAACATATTTTTAAAATTTATTTTTTTCAACCATAATATACCGGATACACATATCTTCTCATTTCTTTTTTTTTTCTTTGTCAATTAAATTACAATTCATAACCCTAACTTAAGGAGTACAAACACAATCATGCTCCCTCTACTATATATGTCCATCGCAAGGAAAATGAAAATAAGTTTTACGTTATGGGTGTCAAATGAAAACTGCTGAACAAATATAAAAACCTTTAAGGAGTACAAATTATAATGCCTTTTGATCTGATCTTAAGCCGTAGAAACCTTGGAGAAATCAGAGTCTTACAAAGAACAAATGGTGTCTTTTACATATAATTTTGGCTTTTGGGATTAGAGTGAAGCATAAACAAGAATTATTCTTGTAGGTTGGACTTTTGTAGTCCCAGTGTATACGGTTAAAATCGGGGAAGGTCGATTTTAAGGCTTTTACGGCGTCCCAAGACCGGTCTCGATGGGATCGGAGCAGAATCTGAGGGTCGACCTCGAGGTGCATCCCTCGAGAAAGTATATCGAAGGCTCATCCCAGCATACCTCGAGGCAATCGAAGACCATCATGGAAAGGCGAAAAATTCCCAAGGGCACGTGGTTAGAGCTGACAAGGTCCGCAAGAATAGTACAAGTCCGTACTGAGCCATTATACAACTGTACCAATAGCATTTCCTTGTCATAATTAGACATGTACTATGTTGGGATTCCCCCTCCTATATAAAGGGGACCCCTATCATTTTGTAACACATATGAATATTCAATATAATAGAACATTCTCTGTTTTTCTTGCTTAAACGTGCTCAACAATTACTCTGTAGATTTATTGTTTTTATTTATTGTCTTCGTTAATTGTTCTTCATTTATTGCCCATTATTAGCCGCAAAAGGCTATCCCCGAGACCCCCAATATCATTGTTTCTTCATCGATTGCTCGTTATTAACTGCCCTAGCTAGACCTCGAGGCCCCCTGTTCCAGCCAGCTCGAGGTCCAGTCCTGTGACAACATTGGTTTGCATATCTTACTTCTCTTACTCACACTTAGCACTTCCTATCTAATAACTAGTATTAAGATAAATCACATATTTTTAGAACCACAAAATCAAATATAATTATTAATACCATTTTCGTGGCAAAATGCCTGGATAAAAGACTTGACATGGGATCTTTTGTTGTAAAAACTTGCAAAAACTTTACGGGGTTTGGGAATCATTTTAAATTCCAAAAAGGATTTGGTCCACACATGTTTGGGATTAAACCAACCCCATAGAAGGTATACCATACAAGATTTTCCAATATATCAAAAGGTGACTTTGAGGTTCTCGTGACCAATCCAACTCATATCACAAGCATGCTTCACGCTTTTGGCATGGCCTCTTTAATTGAGTGCTCTTTTACTAGGATTTCCAAATGCGTCTTCTTCCAAAACTGCAACTTATAATATTAGTGATATAATTTGTGAATGTATAAACATTATATTAAAACATTCATTCGTTTTATGGTCGATTTGGTTCCGAAAATTAGCTGGATTGACTCTTGACGACCACACAAACACAATGACATTGAATTCGGATGAAAAAGTATGTTGATCCAGACAATAGATAAGTCTATTGAGAGAGAGAGAGAGAGAGTAATGAAAGGGAAATCAAACACAACATAGAAGCACTAGGTGATTTGAGTAGTCCACTACATGTCTAGTCGCGCAAGCTGGCCGTTACACCAGAATTATAAATAAAATAAACGGAAAGGGAAATTCTCAAATGCATAGATGATTAAAATCAATCAGGAGCAGTCATGGATGCTATAGGCATAGCAATCAGATGCCATAAATTTACATTTTCAAGAAGCAAGTGAACCCCATCACTCACTTTGAGACATCAAAACTGCTTACAAAGATGAATGGTAGAATAACGTGGAATCAGATTGCAATACAAGTTGTCATTTGACCTGATTACCTTTTTGAACTACTGATACAATGACAACAACATCGTCGCGCTTGCCACCAGTATACCCAACATATCCGGCTGCCTGAGCTGCATCAGCAAATGGGCTTCTCCCTGAAGCAGAACTACCCAATTCTTGTACCCTTGTCGCCAAAACCTCCGCAATTTCCTGAAGAAGAAAAAAGAGACCAAATAAAGACAATTACAATTACATACTAGAAATGTCGTTGGGTAATTTTGGAGCTGAATCTGGAAGCTTGCAGGTCAGAGGGGAGCTGGGCTGTTTGCATAACCTAGGTGAGGTTAGTGCTTGTCCATGTTGTGACAGTGTCCAAACTCGAAGCACTCACTACACAATTTACGTCGAACTATTTCCTTGTGTTCGGCTATAGCGGGAACCCCCATATCTAGATCTTATGGTCTTAAGTTCCAACTCAAATCCAAGAATGCACTTCTTGGTCATCTAGCCAGCAAAAGAAGAGGGAAGATGTGGACAGCTTTATTATAACATTATCGAAGCGGAACCCTCAAGCTCAGATATCCCTCGAACCTCTTAAATACCCTTCTTATGGCACAGGAGGAAGAACCATACCCTCTCATTAACTTACTATAGGCCAAGGAGCATAGATTCATCTTACTTTTATAAATGGAAAAAGAGACACAAGTCACGCATTCGAGCTAGAGCCAATTGGCCTTTCTTCACTATGTAAATAGAGGGCCACCAACCAACTTGATTCTATTGATTCTGGAACTGCATGCATTATTTCTCTAGGAACAAGTTATCCTCTTTGTTTAACACCCAAAAAATAAGAAAACAACAATACTTCACAGAATGTAAGACAAGAAAATATAAGCAAAATAGCATAGGCACCTGAGGTTTTTTCTCAGCTGCCAATGACTTTGAGACGATTGACACTATTTCTTGATCATATAAGTTGTCAAATAGGGCATCTGTTGCAGTGACAATGACGTCATCCTCATCTAACTCGATCTTGTATTCCTGAAGAAAAGAGTGCAACACACAAGAAATGGAGTAATTTCTGAATGACGAGCTTGGACAAAAGGGGCTAAAGAAACATCTCTGAGATGGATGGCCTCATTAAACATATGCAAATACATACCTCCAGAAGTTGAGATGGATCATCACCTTTTTCAATTTGTATGGGCAAATTGAATTCATGAAGCATGGGTGATGACTTCCTATAAACACTGCCATTCCTTACTACGATAAATCCAGAGTCGCCAATATTAGCCACATGAAGATCCTGTTAACAATAAATTACATTTCGAAACAAGTTCATGAGTGAGCACCCGTAAATACTTGTTAAGATTTGTGCAGACTTCTAAGCACAGTAAGTGACTAGATGACAAGTCCGGTAACATGAAAGCAATCAATATCCTCAGCAAAGACTCCTCACTGTATAGCACTAATAAACTTCCCAGTATTCTTATCTTGCTAATAAGTGCATATACATGCAAATGATATCTTTCAGATCAAAATCATTCGGAAATTTTTGATTTAAGAGAAGAAAACGTATCAAAGTTAAAATGAGGCTGATTGTTACTGCAGAACATAAAACTGGAGTTTCCTATATGTTGTCTTCTTAAAAAGCTGGAGTTTTCTCTTTTTATGACCTACTGATGACAGAAACTAGAGATAGGAAATAACATGATACTATAAAGAGTTCAAACCAATACTTCAGCTTAAATCAGTCATATTTCAATCCATTATGAAGATACAAATAAACCATTATGAAGATACAAATACATAGGTGTGTGTGAGCTATGGTGCATCTTTTCGTTTTCAGGAAGCTACCATAAATTGTCAGTGTTGTGTAGCAGAAGACATACAAATTAATTTCGCAATGAATATACCTTTCCATCAAAATGAGCAACCAAGGCTGTTGAAGATCCAGGGGAATCTGTTTTTGAGACGCTCAGATTAAGGACATGCTTCGGGTCATTTATTATATCCTTGTCGCACTGAGAAACAATGGACTCACTATTTTGCATGAGTTCCTTGGCATATACTCCTGGATCACTCCCTGAGAAATAAAAGGCACATTCTCATAAAATCAACATATACTATACTAAAATGCTTCCGGAATTAATCATCATTGAGTTGGAAAATATACACTAAGTGCCTCTAAACTTTTAAAAATTCCATGGAAGTTAATTCATGAATTCCAGACTGAACCTCAAGGCAATACAGTTACGGTAGAAAACAAAGTTAGAGAGCAATTACCTTCCAGTGACCAGGAACCAATTCCATCGGCTACACCTAGCCACTTTCCACAAGCAACAAAATATGCTTCATGTCCACCTGTCAATGCCTGGTTAATTTATTATTTTTCAAACTACTTACTCATAAAATCATTATGCTTATTGGCTAGAAAAAGAAGAATAACCAATATCTTCTGACATATATTCCAAATTCAGCTTTAATGAATAAACATTAACTTCACTTGAAAATTAAAAGCTTTTTATATATTAAAAGCTGAACTACCTTATGATGCATCTCAATAGTATAAATACCGTAAAACTATTTATAAAAAAAAAAAAGTATAAATACCGTAAAACTAAATGCAACCTCATGACTAAGTGGTCACTTTTAACTCAAAAAGTGAAAATTTAAAGAAAGGCATGTATCTGAAATACCTTGGATGGATATTCCAGCAAAGTAGCACCAGAAGACAGAATTAGTTCAGCTGGTATAGCTTCCTTGCTGTTGAAAATGAGAGATCATTGGACATTAGATGCATTACTACTCATTCAAAGTAAATGTAAGGACATTACCTTGCTAAATTTTTATGATGTATTGACCCCTCAAGTATAAGATTCAAACTTATTAAGAGAAACGACATTTGTATTCAAAAGGAGGTTTGGGGATGAGGGGTTGCAATTTTGCCAAAATAAACTATGTTAGGGATTTAACATGTGAGTGACGGGACAAACCCATGTGAGCAAAATGAAAAAGTCAAAGAAAAAAAAAAGAGGAAAGATAGAGAGAGATAGAAAGAAATAAGAGTCACGAAAAGCATGCTGCAAATGTGAAAAAACGAATTCGGCGCAGTTTGCGATGCCGTCCTGACGCATATTCATATTTTGCTGAAGATTTCATCTGATTCCTCTGCCTATAAATAGGCAACCCCTTCTCATTTGTAATTCATCCCTCACAACATTCTTCTTTCTCTCTCAACATCAATAAGAGCTATTCTTTGTGCATCCGTGGAGTAGGCAAACATTGCCGAACCACGTAAATCTTGTATTGTCTTGTTTTGCGAGTTTTTATTAAATTTCTCTTGAAATTATTATATCTTTCATTTAGTCCAACACCTGATATGTGAACACATACAATATAATTCTGGTAGAAAAAATATAGTGTTGGTGCAATTTACGATTCACAGGAATAGTGCAAGGCTATTGGTCACTATTGGCAATAGTAAAGTACTATTTATAAATAGTGAAGTACTTTTCACAAATAATAAATACTACGGAAAAAGCCTAAAAATGCCACTCAACTTTCAGAAATGGTCTATCCATGCCATCCGTTAAAAAAATGCTCATTTCATGCCGCTGCCGAACCACATAAATCTTGTCTTGTCTTGTTTTGCGAGTTTTTATTATTTTTCTCTTGAAATTATTATATTCTTCATTTAGTCCGACACGCTTCCCAACAGTGAGTTTCTCTAGAAGAGCACAATAGCATAGCACTAAATTGGCACTGGTAAAACGTACACAAAATTACTCTTAACATCACCAATATTTAAAGAGTTTAGTGACAAATGCATACAGAGAATTTAGAATATGAATATATGTTGTATCCAAGAAAAGTAATATCCAATATATTGGCAAGATACCTGCTGCCTAAGACTTCTGAATATTTATCCTCAACCACTTCATGGCCAGACATTTCCCCGACCTCACTGTTTTCAGCAATTTCTTCTTTTTCTGCTTCCACGGATGAGTTAGGCAGATTTTCTTCTGGCTGGGAAAAGCATATAATAGAATGAATAACAGCTGCAGTTTGCAGGAAGAACTAGTTCATTTTTCTCTCAAACAAAATAGTGTCTAATTATATAATGAGCCGTACAAGAAAACTTTCAAGTATGAGATCTGTGTTAATCCAAAGTATAGGACACTGATCAATGTTAAAGTAGCAAAAGATGGCTTAAATCATCATTGCACTGAGGAACATATAATTTGTGATACTTAAATCATCATTGCACTGGGGAAATAATAAAGTTCTGAAGAGCCCGTTTATTATGCTGCATGCCGACAAACCTGTAGTAGCATTTAAGTACAGGTTTACCATATCTAGTTGAGCTTAAACGTCAGTCTTATGGTAGTTAAAATCGGAAAGGAATTTCACAAAGGAGAATATCACATCCATAACTAGATAAACAAGAATATAAAGCATATGCTGCTTCAAATTTGGTAATAGTCACATATTGCACAATCGACAACTTTCTATAATGGATGCTTATTATCCAACAGACAATTACTACATCAGCCAACAAACATTTGATACACATATTACTGGCCACGAGTCCTAACTGATCAGTGTGGGCGATTTCATCCGATCCAAAATAAGATTACAAAGTACAGGAAGAAAGAGCAAGCAGAGCACTATAATGCACACATAATTTACCACATCAAATATTATGATAGGTGGATAGAACTCACCGGTAATGGACTTTCACCTTCATTGGACTCCGATATGACATTGTGATTAACTTCCTCATCAAGAATTGATTCGTCCTCCAGCATAGGAGAACAAGGCATTACTTCAGTCACATTAGCTTCATCACTATCCTTGAAGGTGCCATTTTGGGAAGCCTGATCCTCAGTATCTGCAGAGAAAGTAGTCACCTCGGTTTGATCATCATTCTCCAAGTTAAGGACTTGGGCACCCTGGTCTTCAGCATCCATAGACAAATGAATCTCTGGACTAATTTCGTCAATAACAGTTTCAGTATTCCCCAGATTTATTTCCTCACTAACACTCTCCGCGGGCTCTTCCATGATATGATCAATATTTTCAGATATTTGTTCTGTTGGTTGGACAGTTTCACCATCAATGTCCACTACCTGAACTTCAGTTGAAGCAGCAACATTTTCCATCAAGACAATTGAATCAATATCATCATCCTTGGCACTGCCAGTCTCTATCAATTGACTTGAACCTTCTCCCTCAGATTCTTCAATTTCTTCAGCGTTTACCGAGTCAGAATATTCAGGTTTTGCTGCAGCTGAACCTACAAGAGGTGATATGTCATCATCCAGTTCTTCAAATGATTGCTCCTCACTTGATTGACCCTTCATTTCTTCCTCAACTTCCAAAGAAGGAAAACCATTCTCTGTTGGTGGAATCGAGACTTCACTATCATCTTTCTTATCCAAAATCTCCTCAAATTCTTCAAATGATTCCTCAGTTGATTGACCCTTCATTTCTTCTTCAACTTCCAAAGAAGGAAAAGAATTCTCTGGTGGTGGAATTGAAGTTTCACTATCATCTTGCTTTTCCAAAATCTCCTCAACAAGTCCAGCATTCTCAATATTTACTTCAGATACATATTGACCTTGAATTCCTATAGGTGAAATTAAACCAATTTCATATGTGGATTCTTCGACTAAATTTTCACTCAATCCAGTCTCTCGTTCTACAAAATCACTCCTGGTATTGTTAGTTACTACTGATTCAGACACTCCAGCATCAGTGGCCACAGACACAGCCTGACCCTTGGCTTCTCTCTCTACAGTCATGACAGTGACTTCTCTCTCAGTATCACCATCCAAAACTTTGACAACACTAAATTCCTCCTCACCATTTCTCTCCACCTCTTCAACCCCCAAATGGGGTTCCTCCAATTCATCCTCTTTTGTAAGCTCACTTGGGTCCCCGAACCGAAACAGTAGACTTCCATCCGAATGCTCTGCCAGAACAAAACATCAAAACCCCACTAATTTGAAAAAGCAATAAACCTCAAATAAAACACAAATAACCTATCTTTCTCAAAAAATAATGTATAAGAATAAAAGGCTAGGAAGGATTATAGGTATATAAACGTACCATGGGTGGCGATGACATCAAGATTTGGAGAAGTGGGTATGGAGCAGAAAGCAATATGAAGTGATTTTGTTCTTCTCCTTCTTCTGACTAGAATTGGGTTGTGAAGGGAAACAAGTCGGAATGACTTTTGAGTAGAAAAGTAGGTGGCGAAGAATTGAGAACCTGTTATAGAGCGAGAATCAAAGAACTTGCACAGAGGATCAGCCATAACTACGACAACAAATGCTATTACATCTAAAGATTATTTTAGTTGAAGAGAGGAGTTGTTTTTTGTGGACAGAGGCTGATGTCTTTTCTTGGGACAGATGATGATCGTTATTTTCTGTTTCTGTTTTTACCCGGGAAATGCCATTGGGCTTCCTTAGAAACTCTCAAATAGATTCCCCAGTTGCTATATGGGCCGCAGACCCAAAGGAGACCTTTGCTATTGCTTTTTGTAAATTGTAAAGTATCTCATTCTTTTCTTTCATCCATTTTTGGTACAATCATCTTCATAGAATTTACTAGGCGTATATTTTAGTGAGTATGTTTAACTTACACACAATGATAATATAAAGAAATTTTGCATTATTCAGTCACTTGTACTATTTGTTATAGTAAATAATCTGTCTTAATTCCAAGATTACAAATTCCTCGTTCTACGAAGGATTACCCGCCGATATTCTTTTGGTGAAATTCTGTGTATATAAGTTAAGCTCTATTTTTGGGTGGATCCACATTTGATGTTACACATTTGATTAGTATTCAACGACATTCTTTCGGAAATATGACTATTAAGTCAAATTCAGCCAACTTGGGATTGAAGTGTTGTAGTTGTGAAATATTCTTTAAAGAAAATAATATACAAGTAAAAGTGAGGAGTATATAACCCTAATTATGAGAACTAGGGCTGTTCTTTACTGATGGGTTGCATTTTGCAAGTGTCGTCGTGAGTAATGTTACTATGTGTAGAGACACTAATTATGAAAACTAGGGCTGTTATTCACAAATTTAAAGTACTAGTACTTTAAAAACCATAAGCAACTTTCACATTAGCTAAAGAATTAAGTAGAAGCTGATGTTCAATATCTTATAATCAACACTAAATTCTGAACAACATTTGTCTCCACAAACAAGAACGATATTATCTGTTGTCCAGGCATTTGAGAGGTTGGAAAGAGGGGCGTTGCAGACCATGTAGAGGCAGGCATAAACAACAAGGAATAGCAACTAAGACAAAGTATCAAAACTAAAGGAGAAGAAGTGTCCACGTGGATGGTACAAAAAAGGGACACAGAGATGTAACTCAAGACCTCATTGGTCCGAAATCTATCCACCAGAGATCTCTGATTTCTTATGTAGATTTCATCCATCCTACTTGGCTCCTTTCGACGTCCCCTTTTGATCTCATACTCTTATAACCAGGAATCTCACTTCTTTCTTCCAAAGTAGAAACAACCATCCACAACATTGCATTGTAGCTTACTACTATCTTTCTATTCTACACATAAAAAATAATCATGGCTACAACATCTGCTGCATTGCTGAATGGCTTGAGCTCCTCTTTCTTGACTGGTGGCAAGAAAAGTCAGGTCTTGTTGGGTGCTCCGCTTGCTGCCAAAGTTGGTGGTGCTGCCACTCCCAAGAGGTTCATTGTGGTAGCTGCTGCTCCTAAGAAATCTTGGATTCCTGCTGTTAAAGGTGGTGGCAATTTGGTTGACCCCGAGTGGCTCGATGGCTCGTAAGTTCACCTTATATCTCCGACCCTCAACCCCCATCCCCCATAGATGAATCTAGGATTTAAATTTAGTGCGTTCAGAACGTGTATATATGGTTCAAGCAACTTGCTCTAGATTCGTCTCTACTCCTCTCCCCTCCCCTCCTGTTTCATTTTTTTTTCAAAGGCTTAACCGTACTTGAACTTGCAGGCTCCCTGGTGACTATGGATTTGACCCACTTGGTCTTGGAAAGGACCCTGCATTCTTGAAATGGTACAGAGAAGCAGAGCTCATTCACGGTAGATGGGCAATGGCTGCAGTATTGGGCATCTTTGTTGGTCAAGCCTGGAGTGGCATTCCATGGTTCGAGGCTGGTGCTGACCCTGGTGCTATTGCACCTTTCTCTTTTGGCTCACTTCTTGGCACTCAACTTCTACTCATGGGCTGGGTTGAGAGCAAAAGGTGGGTGGACTTCTTCAACCCTGAATCTCAGTCAGTAGAGTGGGCAACTCCATGGTCCAAGACTGCTGAGAACTTTGCCAACTTTACTGGAGAACAGGGTTACCCTGGCGGCAAGTTCTTTGATCCCCTGTCGTTAGCTGGTACACTTCAGGACGGTGTTTACATCCCTGACACAGAGAAGCTTGAGAGACTAAAGGTTGCTGAGATCAAGCATGCTAGACTTGCTATGTTAGCCATGTTAATTTTCTACTTTGAGGCCGGGCAAGGGAAGACACCCCTTGGAGCTCTTGGTTTGTAAGGAACTTCATATTATTAAACATTTCATTGTAAAGAGTCACTGAGTGTAGAAAAAAGAAACCAAAGCTTGGATTTGTCCCTCCAAGCTTTTTCCCTTGAGAAAATTCAAATTCTTCCCTTGAGACAATTTATCATCTTACATAATTTATATACTTCACGAAAACATTTAAGATTGCTCTGGCCCAAGTATTACAGTATAACAATTGTAACAATACAGAGGCAGATATATGATAGTAAAAATTCCAACGAATGATTCAAGAATCACAACTTAACATCTGAAGAACCTAGTTAAAGAATGAGCATAATTTGCAGTCTCAACTGATCATTTCATCAAAATGCGGCAAAAACATTCACAACAACATAATTCAACCAGGAAGGCAGCATTGTCAGTGAGTTGTTGCCTTCTGGGGTTACAAGAGTAATATCTCATACAACAAGAAGAATTGTCATAACAATGCACGAAAGAACAAAGGGACCTTTGCTCACAGATACAGGAAATTCACATTCATCCTGAACGTAACTAACCATTTCGTTTAGCTTTGGCAAGGACAGAAACCAAAAGCTCAGAGAAGTACTCATCAGATAATCATTTTATTAAATTCCCTAGTTTAACATTAATGGGGGCAGATGGAGGGAGAAAACTGATCAAGGTGCCAGAAAGTTGCCTTAGCATCGGACTTGTAGCTGCACAGCGTCACTCACTGCTTGTAGCCATCAAGAACTCACCCTCACAAACCACATCCCCTGTTAGATATGCCTTTCCTATCATCTTTACTATTCCAAACCGTTTTTGCAGCTTGATCAGTGTCATTCTCATTACTTATAAGGTTAAGATTTTATTGACAAGGTAGCAAGATGGTATAAACTAGTACTTCACTCAGACAGAAGCCAAAAAGAAGCGAACTACTACATCCTTCTTCCTAAAAAATCCAAAAAATCCATATACTGATCAAGATTCACTATCCGACTGCTTTTACACCAAAAGTAAAGCTTATATAAATATCTCTTTTTAGTCCTAGAATATGTTCCTTTTCTAGATCAGTGTCATTCTCATTACCAAGGTATCTGTCATGATCCGGAATTTTCACAGTCGGGACCGTGATGACGCCTAACATTACACTTGCTAGGTAAGTCAACCTTAGAGATTTATTAGCCAATTCTTTTACATTTTAGTGATTAAAAACCAACAAGCTATAACAAGTCGAAATGAACGCAGTAATATGTATAACAACTTTGAATATATACTACTACCTAGAATCCGGAATCACAATTCACGAACATTCTAGAATTTACTACAAGTAAAGGTCTGAAAGAAATACAACTGTTTTTGAAATAAAGAAAACAGTAAAGAATGAGGTGCAGAAGGAGACGCCAGGGCCTGCGAACGCCGACAGGTCTACCTTGGGTCTCCTATCAGAAGGATCCTGCAGCCAACCTCAAGATCAACTCAGACTAGCTCCAAAATCTACACAGGAAGTGCATAGTGCAGTATCAGTACAACCGACCCCATGTACTGGTAAGTGTCGAGCCTAACCTCGACGAAAGAGTGACGAAGCTACGACGGGTCACTCACAATATAGTCTGCATGCAGTATATAATAAAGCGGAAAGGAAGACAGAATAAAATAAAGCAGTAACTTACATGAAGTAACTACAGATCTCAAAAGTATTTCATTAGTGTTCAGATACTACCAATTCTTAAGTGCAATTAAGACTACCATACAACTAACACAGTCAGGGAGAATATAAACACAAGTTGTTGTGGCGCGCAACCCGAGCTCACCGTACCTATCATATTCCTTCCTTATTTCCTCTAAATAACTTAAACAACAGAATATAAATAAAAGTGTTGCAGCGTGCAACCCGATCCTACCATATCAAAATAATCATAATCACAGTTCACCCTTATTCCATCTACAATCCACTCTTATTACACCTGTTGCGGCGTGCAACCCGATCCCATCGTACAATATCAATTCACACTTATTCCTCCTCAATATATCACCCTTATTTCACCTGTTGCGGCGTGCAACTCGATCCCACCATATCAATATCAATTATTCAGTATGTACAGAAATTTCACAATTAAATCACAGTACCCTTCACCATACTTAAACTTCAAACCGAAACAAATGGGAAGCTTGTACACTATGAGAATTCACACAAGTAATACTACTCAGCGCGACCAATCCGAATATACCATAGAAGCACCGATAAACCAACTTAAGCAAATAATATGAGACAATGAAGCTACGGAATAACTAATACCTTTAATAGAGGGAATTCTAACAAGTAGCAATTAGGCATGGGAATGCAAGTAAATCATGTAACAATTAAGGCAGGGAAAAAGACAATATGAGAAGAACGAGAAAGAAACAAGCAAAAAAGATAAATCGGCGGCGCATAAGTACTCGTCACCACGCATATACGCCGCTCACATGAATTTCATATAGCAAATAGGTCGAGGGTTCCTAATCCCTCAAGTCAAGGTTAGGTATAACACTTACCTCGCTCCACAGGACACTCAATGCTCAATTACAACCATTCCTCTAGAATTCGCCCCCAAACCACTCATATCTATACACAATTGACTCAATATTATCAATTATTTCTAAAGAAATCAATTACAATGTATAAATTTAGATTCCCCAAACTTTCCCCCAAAAAGTCAAAAATCGACCACGGGTCCACTTGGTCAAAACCTGAGGTTCGGACTAAAATCCATTCACCCCCGAGCCCGATTATGTAATTTATTTCGAAATTCGACCTCAATTCGAGGTCTAAATTCCACTTATGCAAAAATCTCTAATTCTAACCAAACCCCCAATTTTCACCATGAAAATCCTAGATTCTAGGTTGAAAATTCATGAAATGTGATGGGTAATTGACAGAAAGTGAGTTAGGATCACTTACCAATATTTTGGGAAATAAATGGTCTTGGAAAAACAGCCTCTAGGGTTCTAAATCATGGACATGCTAATTCTTCTCATGAACCTTCAACTATTGCGACGAATATGCAATTACCCTGCCCTCCTACATCAATACTGCACCGAGCCCAACACGGGAAGCATCACAATATACCGTGTACGATCCTGAACCTGTGGGCAACACCAACACCGACACTGTAGTCAAATCAGTCTTGAACTTTTGAAAGCTCGACTCACACTTGTTTGACCATATGAACGGGGCACCCTTCTGGGTCAACCTGGCCAACGAGGCTGCTATAGATGAAAACCCCTCCACAAATCGACGGTAATAGCCCTCCAAACCCATGAAACTCCCGATCTCCGTGGCTGAAGTGGGTCTAGGCCTGTTCTGGACTGCCCCTATCTTCTTAGGATCTACCTGAATGCCCTCTGCCTGATACAACGTGCCCCAAGAAAGCGATTGAATCCAACCAGAACTCGCACTTTGAAAATTTTGTATACAACTGACTCTCTCTCAGAGTCTGAAGCACAATTCTAAGGTTCTTCTCATGCTCCTCTCGACTGCGGGAGTAGATCAAGATATTGCCAATAAACACAATAAAAAAGGAGTCCAAATAAGGCTTGAACACTCGGTTCATCAAATCCATGAATGCTGTTGGGGCATTGGTCAACCAAAAGACATCAATAGAAACTTATAATGCCCGTACCGAGTCCAAAAAGCTGTCTTAGGGACATCGGATGCCCTAATCCTCAACTGATGGTAGCCATATATCAAATCAATCTTTGAAAACACCTTGGCACCCTGAAGCTGATAAAATAAGTCATCAATCCTCTGCGATGGATACTTGTTCTTGATGGTGTATTTGTTCAACTGCCGATAATCAATACACATCCTCATAGATCCATCTTTCTTCTTCACAAATAACACCGGTCACACCAGGGAGAGACAGAAGGTCTAATGAAGCCCTTATCAAGAAAATCTTGTAATTGTTCCTTCAATTCTTTCAACTCTGGCGTGGCCATGCAGCATGGCAGAATGGAAATGGGTTGAGTGCCCGAAGCTAAATAAATACAGAAATCAATATCCCTATCGGGTGGTATCCCAGCAGGGCTACGGGAAACACCTCTAGAAACTCACGGACAACTGGAATTGAATCCATAGAAGGAACCTCTATGTTAGAATCGCGAACACAAGCCGAATAAGCTAGACACCCATTCTCGACCATATGTCGAGCCTTCAATAAGAGATAACCCTGCTGGTAGAATGGCTAGGAGTCCCTCTCCACTCTAATCGAGGCAACCTCGGCAAGGCTAAGGTCACCGTCTTGGCGTGACAATCCAATATAATATGATAAGGTGACATCCAATACCCAATATAACATCGAAATCAACCATATCGAGGAGTAGAAGACCTACACTAGTCTCAAGACTCCCAATAGTGACCACACAGGAACGTTAAACATGATCTACAGCAATAGCATCCCCCACATGTGTGGACACATATACAGGGGCACTCAAAGAATCACGAGGCACAACCAAATATGAAGCAAAATAAGATGACACATAAGAGTAAGTTGCCCCCAGATCAAATAGAACTGAAGCATCTTTACTGCAAACTGAAACACTAACAATAACAACATCGAATGACTCAGCCTCAGGTCTGGCTGGAAAAGCATAACACTAAGGCTGAGCCCCACCACCCTAAACTATGTCCCTGGGACGACCTCTAACTAGCTGGCATACACCTCTAACGGCCTGACCTCCACCTCTAACAGTCTAGCCCCTACCTTGGACTGCCTGACCCCTGCCTTTGGCTGGCTGAGCAAGCAGTGAAACAACTGGTACCGGAACCATGGCACGAGAACCTTGATGTTGTGGCGGAAAGCCCAATAGTCCCGGACATGTCCTCCTGATATGCCCACAACCACCACACTCGAAACATCCATCCTGGTACTATGTCGGTGGACGCTGAGACTAACCCGAACGGTCTGGATGACCAAGGTAATAACTCTGAATAGGAGGTGCACTGATAGGAGCTGGTGGTACGCTGTAGGCTGGTTGTCCAGAAGGAGGCACATAAAGACCACGACTCCCTGAATCACTGTGGGATGCCTGAAGCGCTGAATGAAATGACCTGGGAGGATGGAATCTACCAAAAGTGCCCCTGCCTCCAGATGAGGAACCACTGAACCTGCAGGAATGACGAGGTCTCTTGTCAGACCCCTGACCTCCCTGTCCAAAAAGTCATCTTGACTCGCCTGGCGACATTGGCAGTCTCCTGAAAATAAATTTCACTCCCAGTCTCCTTAACCATATGATCTAATAGGCTGAGCAAGTCCCTCGATAAACCTCCCCACCCTCTCTCTCGGTAGGAAGAATAAAAAGATCATGACGAGACAAATCCACAAAACAGGTCTCATACTGAGTAACAGTCGTACTGCCCTGCTAGAGACGCTCAAACTGACGGCGATGCTCCTATCTCAAGGTGATAGGCAGAATATTCTCTAGGAAAAGATTAGAGAACTGGTCCCAAGTAAGATCAGGCGACCCAGCTGGTCTGGTCAACAAATAGTCTCTCCACCATTTTTTGGCGGAACCAGTCATCTGAAATGCAGCAAAGTCGACCCCATTGGTCTCCAATATACCCATGTCCCGAAATACCCCTTTACAGATGTCAAGATACTCTTGGGGATCCTCTGAAGTAGCACCACTGAAGTGCACTGGGAAGAGCTAGGTAAACCTATCCAATATCCACAAAGCTTCAGACGACATAGCTGACCCATCACCGGTCTATGCCACAACAACCGGCTGAACTACTCCAACTGGATGAGCTGCTGGAGTCTGATACTGGGGAGCCATCTGCTCTGTAGTGTGAGTGCCACGACCCCAAATCCTAACAGCCCGTGATGGCGCCTATCATGGAACTAGGCTAGCCAACCATCTCATTACTACACATTTGTTCAATTATAAAAGTTCACAATTTAATAATAAGCAGCAACCATAGCATAGAATAATGGTCTAACAACTCTAAACAAAACCTCTCAAGACTGGAGTCAATAGTCATGAGCATCTAAGAATAAATAAATCTAACTCTGCTAAAACTATAATATATGTCTCTTAATCAAACGCTAAAACTAAATAAGGAAGGGAAATGGAGAAGCTATGGACGCTGCACAACTACCTCGAAATCCCGTATCTGCTGCTAACGAACTGAGACAGCTACTGCTCCGGGCCATCACCTGGATCTGTGCACAGAGGCACAGTGAGTAATGATGAGTACGCCAACTCAGTAGTAATGAAAATAAATCACAGTCTGAGAATTTCAAAACACACAGTACAGATACACAATTTCACAAAACCAGTAAAACACCAAGTTACCATGTAGTATTCAACAAATAATAATTTCGAAATCAGTTTTCAGAAATCCTTTGAAAACAAGTGTATATCAGTATATCTCAGTAAAATTCTTAGTAACACCAGTTTGAAAACGAAGTAAATCATAATTCAAAAACTTAGTAAAAATTCTTCATAAAACTGCCCCTCGGGCTAAAATCATTTATCGTAACCATTTCCCATCAGGCATCCTCACCATCACTCAATATCAGCCCATCAGGCATCCTCATAGTCACTCAGTATCAGCCCATCAGGCATCCTCACAATCACTTCAGCATAAGCCCCGCGGGCATCACTCATTAGGTACCTGCGCTCACTGGGGGCGTGTACAGACTCCGGAGGGGCTCCTACAACCCAAGCGCTATAACAAGCCACATCATGGCATAAATCACTCACAATATAGGCTCGCAGACTCACTCATATCATTGTATCCTCACAATATAGGCCCGCAGCCTCACTCAGTCAGACACTCTCAATTTTCCCTTCAGGCCATAAATATACCGGGTTCTCGACCCAAAACTGTGTTTCCTTTTCAAGAAATAGTTTCAAAATACTCTGAGTGTCAAACAATTATCAAGAAAAGACTGAGTGAAAATCATAACATATCAAGTGAGGAAATACAGTGAAACAGCCCCCAAGGGGTAAACAGATCGGCACTAGGCCCCCAAACATGGCTTACAACCCAAATCATATCGAAATATATCAATACCATTAAGCATAGGCTTAAAAATCGGTTTCGCAACTCAATAGTTGCCTAAATAGGGAATATATTTCCAAAGTTCCAATCTTTGCATTCCAAAACCCGTGAAAGGGTGCATAGTCCGAGGTCTCATACCCTCAGGACAGGATTTAAAGATATTACTTACCTCAAAACTAGCCCGGAAACTATTCCGCAACACGCTTTCTTCTCGTATCAACTTTCGAAGGCTCCAAATCTACCAAGTTTAGATTTTTATCATCAATTTATGCTTAAGGAATAAATTCCAATCGAAAAATATCAAATTTAGCTCAAAAACCCGAAATTGGTCAAAACCCGAACCCCGGGCCCACATCCCGAAACTCAGAAATTTTTATACAAAACTGTTCTTCATTATCTCACGAGTCTGTACATATAAAGAACGCTAAAATCGGAGTTCGTTTGACCCCTCAAACCAATCCCCGAAGGTCTCATAATCTCAAGCCCTAAACCCACATTTTCTGCTGATTTTCGTGAATTTAACACTGATATTATGTTCTATAATCATCCATAAATGAGTTTTAAGGTCCAAAACACTTACCTCTACGAAGAACACTGATATCCCTCTTCAAAAATCGCTCCCAAAGCTCTCTGTCCGTACAAAAATGGTGTAAAAAGGGTTTAAGTCGCGGAGGGTTTATTTTATAACTGCCCAACTATTTCTTCACTGCGATCGCGGAAGTCCTCACGCGATCGCGAATAACAAAATTCCTTGGCCCCCACTTTACTCATTGGGATCGCGGCATAAGCCACGCAATCGCGCTTCACAGCAGCTCAACCCCACGCGATCGCAACCAGACGCACGCGATCGCGAAGACCAATTGACCTCACCCCCACGTGCCTGTCATGACCCTACGTGATCGCGACCTAGCCCACGCGATCGCACTTCAGCTTCTTCCAAACCTACGCGATTATGCCCCGATTGACGCGATCGCGATGCAAAATTTTGCCTGGACCTTAGAGTGTTCTACGCGATCGCAGCCTTTGCCATGCGATCGCGAATGCACAAATCCCTACTGCACAAAAACTAGAAAACCGACTCTTTCTTTAAGTCCAAAAATGCCCGTTAACCAACCGAAATCAATCCCGAGCCCCTCGGGACCCCAACCAATCCTACCAACATATCCCATAACATCATTCAAACTCAGTTGCACTCTCAAAACACCAAAACTAACATCAAAACACCAAATTTACATCGAATTCAAGCCTAAGAACTTTGAAATTTCTAAAATCCACCAACGATGCCAAAACTATCCAAAACAACTCCGGTTGACCTGAAATTTTGCAGACATATCCAAAATGACATTACGAACCTGTTCCAACTGTCGAAATTCCATTCCGACCCCGATAGCCTATTTTCCACTGCCGACCAGAGATCACCAAAAACTAGCTTTCGCCAATTCAAGCCTAATTCTACACCGGACATCAAAAAATTATTCTGAACACACTCCTAAGTCCCAAATCACCTAACGAAGCTATCAAAGTCATAAAATCCACATTCCGAGGTGGCTTACCAATAAATTAACTCTTAGTTGACTTTTTCCATTTTAAGGCTATTTTTAAAGGCTAAAGGACTGAACTCTCACTACAACCATTCGATTTCAAGCCTACCAACTTTAATACATCAAATATAGGATAACCAACCTATGACAAGTCAATAACAACAATTATAATGCAGGTTCTACGTAACGACAGACCGGGTCGTTACATTCTCCCCCTCTTAAACAAACGTTCGTCCTCGAAAGGGTCTAGAAACATACCTGGAGTCTAAAACAAGTGGGGATATTTGCTCTGCATCTCCCGCTCGGTCTCCCAAGTAGCCTCCTCCACTGGCTGACCTCTCCAATACACCTTCATTGATGCTATATCCTTAGACCTCAACTTTCTGACCTCGCGAGCTAAAATAGCTACTGGCTCAACCTCATATGACATATTACCCTCGAGCTGAACTGTAATGAAGTCTAACACATTAGACGGGTCACCAACATATTTTCTGAGCATCGACACATGAAATACCGGATGAACACTCGATAGACTGGGTGGCAAGGCAAGTCTATAAGCCACCTCTCCAACCTTCTGAAGCACCTCAAAAGGACCAATAAATCGTGGACTTAGCTTCCCTCTCTTTCCGAACCTCATAACACCCTTCATGGGTGATACTTTCAGCAGTACCTTATCACCTTCCATAAAAGACACATCCCGGACCTTCCGATCCGCATAAATCTTCTACACTGCGCCATGCGAAGTCGCTTCTGAATAAACTTCACCTTCTCCAACGCATCCTGGATCAAATCTGTGCCCAATAACTTAGCCTCACCAGGATCGAACCAACCAACCAGAGATCTACACCTCCTACCATATAAAGCATCATATGAGGCCATCTGAATACTGGACTGGTAGCTGTTATTATATGCAAACTCCGCTAGTAGCAGAAACTGATCCCATGAACCACCAAAATCAATCACACAAGCCCGTAGCATGTCCTCCAAAATCTGAATAGTCTGCTCCGACTGCCCGTTGGTCTGCGGGTGAAATGCAGTGCTCAACTCTACATCAGTATCCATGCCTCTCTGCACGACCCTCCAAAATTGAGATGTGAACTGAGTACCTCTGTCAGAAATAATAGAAACCGGAACTCCATGCAATCGGACAATCTCCTTAATGTAAATACTAGCCAATTTCTCTGAAGTATAAGTAGTACTGACAGGAATGAAATGCGCGGACTTGGTCAATCTATCCACAATGACCCAAATCGCATCAAAACCCTTTGATATCCGTGGAAGCCAAACTACAAAGTCCATAGTAATCCGCTCCCACTTCCACTCCGGAATATCTAACCTCTGAAGTAATCCACTTGGTCTCTGGTGCTCATACTTGACCTGCTGGCAGTTGAGACACCGTGCTACATACTTAACAATATCTCTCTTCATCCGCCTCCATCAATACTGCTGTCTCAAATCCCAGTACATCTTCGCGACACCCAGATGGATCGAATACCGCGAACTGTGAGCCTCTGCTAATATCAACTATCGAACACCATCCACATTGGGCACGCAAATATGGCCCTGCATCCTTATAAATCCGTCATCACCAATAGTTACATCCCGGGCATCACCCTGACGAACTCTATCCTGAAGAACTAACTAGTGGTGGTCATAATACTGTCGTGCCTTAATCTGATCAAATAAAGAAGACCGGGAAGCCATGCTAGCTACCACTCGTGGATGGTGTGACAAATCTAATCACACCAATTGACCCGATACAGCCTGAACATCAAGTGCTAACGGTCGCTCTACTGCTGAAATGTAACCTAGACTCCCCAAACTCTCGGCTCTGCGACTCAAGGCATCGGCCACCACATTGGCCTTCCCCGGGTGATACAAAATAGTAATATCATAATCCTTGAGAAGCTCTAACCATCTCCTCTGATGCAAATTCAAGTCCTTCTGCCTTAGTAGATACTGCAAGCTATGATGATCAGTGAAAATCTCACACTGTACCCCATACAAGTAATGCCGCCAAATCTTTAAGGCATGAGCAATAGCATCCAACTCAAGATCGTGCACTGGTTAATTCTTATCGTGCACCTTCAACTGTCTCGATGCGTAGGCAATCACCCAACCGTCCTGCATCAACACCGCTCCCAAACCAACTCTAGAAGCATCACAATAGACTGTGTAAGAACCCAAACCAGTAGGCAACACCAAAACCGGAGCTGTGGTCAATGCTGACTTGAGCTTCTGAAAGCTCTCCTCACACTCGTCAGACCATCTGAATGGAGCACCCTTCTGGTTCAATCTAGTCAAAGTTGAAGCAATAGAAGAGAATCCCTCCACAAAACGACGGTAATATCCTGCTAAACCAAGGAAACTCTGATTCTATGTAGCTGAGGACGGTCTGGGCCAACTCTGCACCTCCTCAATCTTCCTCGGATCAACCTGAATACCCTCACTAGACACCACGTGCCCCAAGAAAGCTACCGAACCAATCCAAAACTCACACTTGCAGAACTTTGCATAAAGCTTCTCCTCCCTCAATCTCTGTAACACAACACTCAAGCGCTGAGCATGCTCTTCCTGGCTACGAGAATAAACCAGGATGTCATCAATGAATACAATGACGAACGAGTCAAGGTAAGGCTGAAACACGCTGTTCATCAATTGCATGAACGCGGCTGGGGCATTGGTCATCCCAAATGACATAACCAGAAACTCGTAATGACCGTATCTGGTCCTGAAAGCAGTCTTCGAAATGTTAGAATCCCGAATCTTCAGCTGATGATACCCAGACCTTAAGTCAATCTTGGAGAACACCTTAGCTCCCTAAAGCTGATCGAATAAGTCATCAATACGAGGTAAGAGATACCGGTTCTTCAACGTAACCTTATTCAGCCGTCTATAATCAATGCAAATACTTATGGAGCCATCCTTATTTTTCACAAATAACACTGGCGCACCCCAATGCGACACACTAGGTCGGATGAACCCCTTATCTAAGAGTTCCTGAAGCTGCTCCTTCAATTCTTTCAACTCTGCTGGTGCCATACGGTAAGGTGGAATGAAAATAGGCTGAGTGTCGGGCACCAAGTCAATACCAAAATCAATATCCCTGTCAGGTGACATGCTTGGCAAGTCTGCAGGAAATACGTCAGGAAAATCACGGACTACAGGAACATAATCAACAGATGGAGTCTCACTACTAACATTCCTCACAAAAGAAAGATAGGACTCACACCCTTTACTCATTACGATCGCGGCATAAGCCACGCGACCGTGCTTCACAGCAGCTCAACCCCATGCGATCACAACCAGACGCACGCGATCGCGAAGACCAATTGACCTCACCCCCACGCGCATGTCATGACCCTACGCGATCACGACCTAGCCCATGCGATCGCACTTCACCTTCTTCCAAACCTACGCGATCGCGCCCTGATTCACGCGATCGCGATACACAATTTTTCCTGGCCCTCAGCGTATTCTACGCGATCGCATCCTTTTGCATGCGATCACGAATGCACAAATCCCCGCTGCACAAAAACCAAAAACCAGCTCTTTCTTTAAGTCCAAAAATGCCCGTTAACCAACCGAAATCAATCCCGAGCCCCTCGGGACCCCAACCAAGCCTACCAACATAACCCATAACATCATTCAAACTTAGTTGCACTCTCAAAACACCAAAACTAACATCAAAACACCAAATTTACATCGAATTCAAGCCTAAGAACTTTGAAATTTCTAAAATCCACCAACGATGCCAAAACTATCCAAAACAACTCCGATTGACCTGAAATTTTGCAGACATATCCAAAATGACATTACGAACCTGTTCCAACTGTCGGAATTCCATTCCGACCCTGATAGCCTATTTTCCACTGCCGACCGAAGATCACCAAAAACTATCTTTCGCCAATTCAAGCCTAATTGTACACCGGACATCACAAAATTATTCTGAACACACTCCTAAGTCCCAAATCACCTAACGAAGCTATCAGAGTCATTAAATTTGCATTCCGAGGTCGCTTACCAATACATTAACTCTTAGTTGACTTTTTCCATTTTAAGGCTAAAGGACTGAACTCTCACTACAACCATTCTATTTCAAGACTACGAACTATAATACATCAAATATAGAATAACCAACCTATGACAAGTCAATAACAGCAATTATAATGCAGGTTCTACGTAACAACGGACCGGGTCGTTACACTGAGTAGCAGGAGTCTGGGCTCCTCCTCTAGCTTGAGAGACGGCTGGTGCCATGGGAAATGCGCCAGTCTGGGACACACTCTCCATAAGGCCCACCAAACGAGCCAAAGCATCCTGAAACACTAGGGTGGCAACGAACCCCTCCAGAACCTGAGCTGGTCCGGCAGGAACAGTCTGGGCTGGAACCTCCTTGTCAAACTCTATCTGAGGCTCCACTACTGAGGCTGCTGCTCGAGCTCTAGGCTGAGCCCTGCCCCTGCCCCTGCCTCGGACTATGGCACGACCTTAGCCTTGACTTCTACCCTTCGTAGGAGCTGCTACTAGAGGCTCTGGCTGCTGCTCAACTGAAGAAGCGGTACGTGTTCTCGCCATCTCCGAGAGAATAAAAGTAGAAGAATTCAATCAGTATTGAGAAAACTAAGTCGCACGACAGATAAAAGTAGAAGAGAAATTTGTTCCTAAACTTTATAGCCTCTAGGAGTAAGTACAGACGTCTCCGTACCGATCCCTCAGACTCTACTAAACTCGCTCGTGAATTGTGAGACCTAGGCAACCTAGAGCTATGATACCAACTTGTAACGATCCAGAATTCCCACCGTCGGGACCGTGATGGAGGCTAACATTACATTTTCTAGGCAAGCCAACGTTGGAAATTTATTAGCCAATTCTTTTACATTTCAGTGATTAACAACCAGCAAGCTGTAACAAGTCGAAATGAACGTAGAAATATGTATAACAGCTTTGAATATATATTACTACCCAAAATCCAGAGTAACAATTCACGAACATTCTAGAATTTACTACAAGTAATGGTCTGAAAGAAATACAACTAGTTTTGAAATAAAGAAAACAGTAAAGTATGAGGTGTGGAAGGGGAAGTCAGGGCCTGCGGACGCCGACAGGTCTACCTTGGGTCTCCTATCAAAAGGATCCTGCAACCAACCTCAAGATCAGCTCGGACCAGCTCCAAAATCTGCACAAGAAGTGCAGAGTGAAATATCAATACAATCGACCCCATGTACTGGTAAGTGCCGAGCCTAACCTCAACGAAGGAGTGACGAGGCTATGACGAGTCACTCACAATATAGTCTGCATGCAGTATATAATAAAAGCGGAAAGGAAGACAGAATAAAATAAAGAAGTAACTTGCATGAAGTAACTACAGTTCTCAATATAGTTTTAAGTGAAATTAAGACTACCGTACAATTAACACAGTTAGGGAAAACATAAACACATAGGTTGTTGTGGAGCGCAACCCGATCCCACTGTTCCTATCATATTTCTCCCTTATTTCCTCTTAATAACATAAACAACAGAATATAAATAAAAATGTTGCAGCGTGCAACCCGATCCTACCATATCACAATCACAGTTCACCCTTATTCCATCCACAGTCCACCTTTATTATACCTGTTGCGGCGTGCAACCCGATCCCACCATACAATATCAATTCACCCTTATTCCTCCTCAATATATCACCCTTATTCCACCTGTTGCAGCGTGCAACCCGATCCCACCATATCAATATCAATTATTCAGTATGTATAGAAATTTCACAATTCAAATCACAGAACCCTTCACAATACTTAAACTTCAAACCAAAATAAATGAGAAGCTTGTACATTATAAGAATTCACACAAGTAATACTACTCAGCGAGACCAATCTAGAATATACCATAGAAGCACCGATAAACCAGCTTAAGCAAATAATAGGAGACAATGAAGCTACGGAATAACTAATACCTTTAATAGAGGGAAACGATGTCTAACAATTAGCAACTAGGCATGGGAATACAAGTAAACCATGTAACAGTTAAGGCAGGAAAAAGACAATATGAGAAGAACGGGAAAGAAACAGGCAAAACAAATAAATCGGCGGCGCATAAGTACTCTTCACCTCACATATACGCTGCTCACATGAATTTCACATAGCAAATAGGTCGAGGGTTCCTAATCCCTCAAGTCAAGGTTAGACATAAAATTTACCTCGCTCCACATGTCATTCAATGCTTAATTACAACCTTTCCTCTAGAATTCTCCTCCCAACCACTCGTATCCATCCACAATTGACTCAATATTATCAATTATTTCTAAAGAAATCAATTACAATGCATAAATTTAGATTCCCCAAACGTTTTCCCCAAAAGTCAAAAATCGACCCCGATCCCGCTTGGTAAAACCCGAGGTTCGGACCAAAACCCATTCACCCCCGAGCCCGACTATGTAATTTATTTCAAAATCCGACCTCAATTCGAGGTCTAAATTCTAATTATGCAAAAATCTCTAATTCTACCCAAACCCCCAATTTTCACCATGAAAATCCTAGATTCTAGGTTGAAAATTCATGAAATGTGATGGGTAATTGAAATAAAGTGGGTTAGGAGCACTTACCAATATTTTGGGGAAGAAATGGTCTTGGAAAAATAGCCTCTAGGGTTCTAGGATTTGAAAATTTGATGAATGAGAGAAAAATTCCGTCTAACTTAATTTTTGATCAGTTGCAGGTGTCGGCATTTGTGACCTAGGGTTCGCAAATGCGAGGACCATAAATGCGAAGAAACCATCCCAAATGCGAAGGTCTCCCCATCCCTGCTGTCTTTACAAATGCAAAGAAATCCTCGCAATTGCGAGCCTGATCCTTTCGCAAATGCAACCATGTTATCGCAGATGCGATCACTGCCTTCCCCCTTCCCAGTTCGCAAATGCGAAGATGTGTTCGCAAATGAAAAAACTATAAGGCCCAACTATTCTTCACAAATGCAAGAAATAGCTCGCAAATGCAGAACCTGCAGAGGTCGCAATTGCGATGCCTGATCTCGCAAATGCGATATCAGAGGCCTACACCAGATATTGCAACACCAACTATGTTCTAAGTCAAATTTTCACTCCGTAGCCTATCCGAAACTTACTCGAGCCCTCGGGGATCCAACCCAGACATGCAAAAACGTCTAAAAGCATCATACAAACTTGCTCGCGCGATCAGATCGCCAAAATAACATCTTGAACTATGAATTGAACACCAAATCGAATGAATTTTTCAAGAAAACTTTGAAATTCCTATTTTCACAACCGGACTTCTGAATCACGTTAAATCAAATCTATTTTTTCATCAAATTTCACAGACAAGTCATAAATATGGTGTTGGACTTATACCGGGTTCCGGAACTAAAATACGGACCCGTTATCCAAAAAGTCAAACTTTGGTCAAACACTTCAATTTCATTAAGCTTTCAACTTTCAAATTTCGACATAGTCCGATATTTCGGGCTAAGGACTTTCGATTTCGATTATGGGCATACGCCCAAGTCCCAAATCACGTTACGGACCCACCGGGACCGTCAAAATATGAATCCGGGTCCGGTTGTAAAAAATGTTGACCGAAGTCAACTCAAATGAAGTTTTTAGGCAAATTTTCTTATTTTTATCAGTTTTTAACATAAAAGCTTTCCAAAAGGATGCACAGAATGCGCACGCAAATCGAGGAAGGCTAAAACATGAGTTTTAAAGATTTCAAATCACAGAATTATATTTAAATCATAAGATGACCTATCGGGTCATCACACTCCAGCCACCACTGGCAACCTGAACCTTACTTTGTCTTTCCAGCAAATAAGAAGTTCACTCTAGAGCCCGCCCCTTCAGGTTACAAGCATCACCGCCAGCAGCCAGCTTGGGTAAGAGTAACTCATGAAAATTAAGGATTTCACCTATCTGTTCGGTAACGACATGAAGCAACATTCTACATGAAAAAATTTCAGAATTATCATCAGTTAAATTAGCATTGGCCTGAAAATTTGAAGTTGGTAATAAGACACCAAATTTATCCAATTACTTCGATTTTAAAAAGAGGAACTCTAATACATGCCACATTCAAATGCACATTCAATATCAGTCATGGAATGAGGAAACAAGTTATATACATACCTCAACCATGAGAACACCCCGCATGATAAATTCCTTATAACGGTTCTGATTCCATTTCCTTATTTATCGCTGGTTCATGAATCTTCCCTCCTTTTTGGCTTTGATCCATTCCATTCGCGCCTCTTCTTTGACAACTGTTTAAGCTCGGTCATTTGTTCTTTACTATATCGTGGGTGTTTGATCCGTATCTTCCTTGTATTCTTAATTTCAGTTGAGTACGCCAGTTGTCACTACACCATTGTTCCACGTGTCATGCTTTGTCAGCTCAGTAAGGTTCGACGTATGGCATCTTTTTTCCACCAGTACAGATAGTCCCCCCACTTTTTGAATATTCTTCAATTGAATATTCAGGAAGTGCTAAGTATTTATGGCGGGAATTCTTTGCCGCCGCTTTTCGAGTATCATTGCGTTTCCTTCAGAATCAACGTAACGTATGTCACGTCTATTTAATGCCCATGCCACGTGGCTTCTAACGATTGGTTATACAATTTTTAGTGCTTTTTTAGGGTTTTACTACGGTGACGGTTTCATTATGACGCTTCATAATGACCCACTTTTAACGATGATCGTGTCTTCTTATAAATACTTCATTCTTCTTTAATTTATTGAAATCTTTCTTCTACAGTATTCTCTATATTACTCGCTCTCGTCTTTTTGCATCCACTCTTTGTTAATTCTCCGAATAATCATGTCTTCTTATACACTAGACCCTCGTAAGGTTGTGATTACTGATGAACTCGCTCTTTCTACTGTACCTACTAGAAGTAGGAGAGGTGGTAGACTTCGTAGTTTAGGCTCATTGTCTAATCATGGTTTCTCTTCCCATGGAAATGTTGTTAAACCTTGTTCTTCTAAACCTAGGGCTCCTTTAACTCATAGATCTTCTTCTAGGAATAGAGACTTAAGTGAACCAGTGCGCGAACCCACAGTTGTAGAGATTGTTCCTTAGGAATTTTATTTTACAACAGATCGCGAATCCATGAGAAATCAAGTTTCATCTTTAGCCTCCCTTAATCCTGCTGACCTTTATCCGACCTTGATTACTACTGGTATTATTTCCCTAGTTCGAAGAGATTGTAATTGGAAACCAGATTTTCCAGTCTTAGTTCCTGGTTCCAACCAGAGAGTTACTTCATACCAAACTGGTTATTCCTTTGTTTACACTTATCCGTTTACTTTAGGGTTCAAACCACCGATCGACCCAGTAATCATTGAATTTTGTCGTTATTCCAACGTGTGCCTTGGACAAATTAGCCCCATTCTTTGGAGGGCTATTGCATGCCATTGTTATTTATCAGATCTAGCTACTATGCCTTTCACTTTCCAGCACTTGCTTCATCTTTACTCCCCTAAACTGCTTTGTGGCAGAGTTTTTTTCTCTCGTGGCTTGAAGTAAGAGAGTACTGGTTAGCCCCGAAGATGACAAGAACCGTGGCTGGTATGCTCGTTTTGTTGTTTTCCCACTAGTGCTCTAGTGGGTGAAGAAAACATGCCTTTTCCAGAAAAATGAAATTTTGCACATAAATTTTCCCCTTTTATTTTCTTTTTTCTTTCTTTTTTTTAAAAGAAAAAACCTCATGTGATCATGTTCCTACTTTTTCAGCAACCATAGAAGTTTTTTAGGAAATTCACAACTTCCGTGCTTGGGTAGATAAACTGCTAACTACTGCCCCTATGGAGAAAAGATCTTGGAAATACCTTTCATAGAGATTTAGCTGGAAAGTGAAGACGCACGGTACTTCTTCCGCTTACTATCTTTCCTCATCTCTTCCTTGTTGGTTCAAGAGTTTCTCATTTTGTTCTTTTTCTTTGCTAGGATTTCCTATTCGCGGTATTGGTCCCGCATATGTTCCATCCACAAGGCTTTCTGTGACTCTTGCCCAGGAATGAATTTTAAGTTCTTCTTCTTCAAAAAGGAAGATTGATGGAGCTCGTGGCTCTGATGGTGAAGAAGACACCGAAGAAGGATCTTTGGTGCAAAGGCCACGTGTCAGGAGACGCTTGGTTTCTGATGACGAAACTATTCCTTCTCACGACCCTTTACCAAGTTCAATTATTTTCAGTATCACGGATGAGCCAGTGAGCGCTCCTTTAGTGATTTCTAATGAAGAAGCTAATGATCCTCCCCAAGATTCTGTTGAAAGATTGTTTGCTCGTGGCTTTGAAGGTGATGAAGCTTTTGGGCCTATTTTCGAAGAATTTCCCCTTGCCTCCCTTCCAATCTCAGTTCCTGATAATTTATGCATGTCCTTACCTGATGCTACTTCTGACACTGCCCCCGTGGCTGCTTTTAGTCCATCTGCCATCCCCGTGACTACTTCCCATGTAGAAGCTGAACCTTCCAGTAGCAAGAGGGCAATGAAAAGAGTTGTTGTTGAGGTTTCTGAAGGTGGGAACTTGTTGAGAAAATCTGGTCAAGCCGATGTGTGGTTGAAACCTCTGCTAGGTCTCGCGGAGAAGTCAAAGTTGGAAAGTCATAGCTTGTTGACCTTGAATGATATTGCTCATTTTTCCTTGAAGGTACAAGCTTAATTATATTTCCTTTCTCTTCTTTTGTTTGCTTATAACTTTTTCTCCTTTTTTTGCAGATCAACTTGATGGGAACGGAGCTTATGAAAAGAGTTGTTCATGCGGACCAGCAATTCATAGACTACCTCACCGAGGTTGATAATTGGAAAGAATAATTTGAAGGCCTTCAATTGGAAAAAGAAGTTTTAGCAGAGGAGAAGAATGCTTTGGAACAACAAATGAAAATGATTGCCGCTGAATTAGCGATTGAAAAAGCTTCTTCTAGTCTGGTTGGTTAGGATAAGGATATTCTTGAGTCCTCCTTTGCTGAACAAATTTCTAAGGCAATCGAAGAATAAGGAGTTTGAAGGAGATTCTTAATCAAAAGGGTTTATGCGGGAGAGATGGTCCAAACACTTACTCAAAATCAGGAAGATCTCCGCGCCTATACTTATAATATTCAGTACTTGGAAAGTTCACTTGCTCATTTGAAGACAGCTTGTGATGCCTACGAAGCAGAGAAAGAAGAGCTGAGAGCCAAGATTGACCAGTAGGAGAAGGATTATGAGATTCTTGAGGATAATCTAACATTAGATGTGAGTTGGGCTTTCCTGAACACTCGCCTTGAGACTCTAGTTGAGTCTTACCAGAAGGGTTTTGACCTTAATGCTGAAATCGCCAAGGCTAAAGAAGCAATTGAGAATCTCATCAACGTCAAAGCTTTTCCTCACCTGAAGTCGAAAATCTCAGAGGTAATGGAAATGGACTCGTTCCTGGTGGGGCTGATGTTCAAGCCTCCTCTTCTCAAATATATCCTTCTTCTCCCATTGATGATGTTACAGTGGATGATACCCCCATCGATGATGCTCCTTAGTTTTTCCTGCTTTTATTTTGTTACTTTTTTCACAACTTTTTGGTAGTTTGTTTTTTGAGAAAGTTTTTGGGAAGGTATTTTTTGCTTACCCCTATCTTCTTTTGGGGTTTTAATGATAAACTAATGTCTTTGTTTTCCCAAGATTTAATATATATTTCGGTTGATTTTATCGTTTATTTTTCTCTTTTATATTTGAGTCTTTTCTTTGCATTTAAAAATGCTTAAACAATCCATGACTGTAATAAACATATATTTTTATAAAAGAGTGCCCTTTTATGTTAACTACATTGATGAAGATGACGTCTCATCTTCATATTGGTGTAATTATATGAAAGACGAAGTAGACATGAAAAAGAAATAATTTGAGGAAGTTTTATGCTTTGAACTTTCAAATTTCATAAATCATTATCATTCATGCATACGACACTTGTAAATCATTTGCATTCATGTGTACAACACTATCATAACTGCTTTCTTTGTAACAGATTTTTGAAATACAAAATCGGGTCCATTATCCCGTGAATAATTTTTGTTCTTCACCTAAAACTCATAACTCGTGTCCTTTTTGCAAGTTTATGCATTTCCAAGTTTTATTCAAGGTTTTTGATTCAGGTTTCTATATTCATAGTCCCCCCAGTGATGGAGCTTTGAAGTATGAAATCTTGAACACTGGATCACTCTTTGCTTGTGGTCCATTTCCTGAAAAGGAAAATACAAACGGGACTCAGAGATATACATTTAGATGATAATTGCATAACCCTTTTTTCCATCAAAAAGGTTGTAACCTAGATCGGGAATTATTTCACGTGTCTTTCGGGTCTAATATCATTATTTGGTATGGGCTAGCTTTTTGCCTATCATCTAAAATTGTTAGTATAATTCAAAAGAAAATAAATAAATTAGTAACTGAGTGATACCTGCCCATGGGTACTTTCTCCTTCTAAAAGTAATATTTCTTCAGGTGAACAACATTCCAATTTGATAGTAGTATCTTTCCATCCATGGTTTCTAACTCATATTCTCCTTTTCCAGCGATGCCTCGAACCCTATAAGGGCCTTCCCAGTTTGGAAATTTTCCTGCATTAGCTGCTTTTGTTGATTGAAATACCTTTTTGAGGACGAAGTCCCCAACCTTGAAGTATCTCAGATTAGCTTTCCTGTTATAGTATCGCTCAATCATTTGTTTCTGAGCTGCCATCCTTATTAGCGCTTCTTCTCTCCTTTCCTCCAGTAGATCCAAATTCATTCATATATCTTCTTCATTTAACTCCTCAGTTGCATGTGTATACCTGGTACTTGGTTCACCTATCTCTACTAGGATTAAGGCTTCATCACCACAGACAAGTGAAAATGGAGTCTCTCCTGTGCTTATTTTTGCTGTCGTTCGATAAGCCCATAAAACTCCTGGTAACACTTCAGGCCATTTGCCTTTTGAATCTTCTATTCTCTTCTTTAAGTTATTAATAATAACTTTGTTTGTTGACTCAGCTTGCCCGTTGGCTACAGGATGTTAAGGTGCGGATGTTATCCGTTTAATCGGCCAACTCTGAAAAACATTTGTGATTCTCGTGCCTATGAACTCTGGGCCATTATCACACACGATTTCTTTTGGAACTCCCAACCGACAGATAATTTTTCACCAAATAAAGTCCGTGACTTCTTTTTCTCGCACCTGTTTAAAAGCTCCTGCTTCTACCTATTTTGAAAAATAACCTGTCAAAACTAATAAAAACAATACCTTTCCTTTAGCTTGAGGTAGGGACTCATGATATCCATGCCCCATTTCATGAAAGGCCACAACGAAATAACTGAATGTAACAGCTTCGCTAGGCGATGCATATTATTTTCATATCGTTGACACTTTCACATTTGGCTACAAAACTTTCCGCATCTTCTTCCATTTTTGGCCAATATTTCCCTGCTCTTATTAGAGTTTTCACCAATGATCTTCCTCCAGCGTGATTGCCACAATGCCACTCATGTACTTCTCTAATCACATATTCCCTTTTGTGAAGGTCCGAGATATCGTGCTAAAGGTCCTCCGAACATCTTTCGCTATAAATTTCCACGACTCAAATAATACCGGGCTTTCGGCGAAGTAACTGAGACTTTTTCTTATCTTTAGGTAAAATTCCATATGCAAAAATTTAACAAATTCGTTCCTCCAATCCCAAGTCAAATTGTTAAAATTTACCTTATTTTTATCTTGGTCGAGCACCGAATGAAACAAATGTATTACTATAGCATTTTGTGCATTTGTTATTTCCGCAACAGATTCGAGATTAGCTAACTCATACGCTTCTGCATTTTCCTCCCTGGGTATTTACAAGTTCTTCCATGACTAAAACTGTCTGATCAATTCCCGTTCCTTTTTCAAATATTTTTTCATTCATTCCTCTCTTGCTATGTAAGTCCCCTGCATCTGGTTAACCACTAGTTACGAATCACTTTTGATTACAATATGTTCTATACCAAGTTCTCGTGCTAGTTCCAAACCTACAGTCACAACTTCGTACTCCGCTTCATTGTTAGTGATGGGATAACATTTTATTGCTTGTCTTATGGTTTCACCTGAAGGAGGGATTAGTACAATACCTAAATCCGCTGCTTTAACATTCGAGGAACCATCGATAAATAAAACCCAAGTCCCCGGATTAGATCCGGTAAATACCCGTAGTTCCTTTTCTGCTTCAGGAACTACGTTTGTGCTGAAATCCGCCACTAAATATGCTAAGACCTGCGATTTTATTGCGTTTATAGGCTGATACATGATATCATATTCACTGAGTTTTATTTCCCATTTAGCTAACCTACTGGATAGTTCTTGTTTATGCAAATTCCTTAGAGGAAAAGCAGTTACTACAGAGATATGATGACTTTGAAAATAAGGTCTCAACTTTCTAGATTACATAATTAATGCTAAAGCAAGTTTTTCTAAGTGAGGATATCGTGTTTCAGCATCCAACAAAGATTTGCTAACATAATAAATTGGATATTCTTTACCTCTATCTTCTCGCACCAATACTCCGCTTACCGCCAGTTCTGATACGGCGAGATAAATGAATAGCCTTTCTCCGTCTTTCAGTTTGGCTAGTAAGGATGGATTTGACAAATATGATTTTACATCTTTGAGGGCTTGTTGGCATTCGTCAGTCCACTCAAATTGGTTTTGATTTTTCAATACTGAAAAGAATTTAATACTTTTTTCTGAAGACTTTAAAATAAATCTTCCCAAGGCTGCTATCCTTCCTGTTAACCTCTGCACCTCTTTTTTGCTTGTGAGTACATCTGGTATCTCCTCAATGTCTTTGATCTGTGTAGGATTCACTTAAAGGACCCTGTTAGAAACATGAAAACCTAAAATCTTACCTGAAGCCATGCCAAAAGCAAATTTTTCTGGATTTAGCTTCATATTGTATTTGTGGATAATTTCGAAAGTGCTTGATAGGTGTTGAAAATGATCCCCTACTTGTGTTGATTTGACTAACATATCATCAGTATGGACTTTCATAGTCTTTCCCAGGCGTTCTTAGAATTATTTAGTCACCAATCTTTGGTATGTGGCCCTAGAGTTTTTTAGACCAAAGGGCATGACTTTGTAATAATAAGTCCCCCTATCTGTAATAAACAAATTTTTTTCTTCATCTAGAGGATCCATCTTATTTGATTATAACCTGAATATGCATCTAAAAAATCTAACAACTCATGACCTGCGGTATAATCAATCAATTGATCTATATGCGGTAAAGGAAATGAATCTTTAGGGCAAACTTTATTTAGATTAGTATAATCTATGCAAACCCGTCATTTTCCATTCTTTTTTGGAACTACCACAATATTAGCTATTCATTTTGGGTACTTAACCTCTCGTATGGATTCAATTTTTAAAAGCTTTTGTACCTCATCCTCAATCACTTGATTTTTAAAGGACCCTTGCTTCCTTTTCTTCTTCTTGATTGGTGGGTACGATGGAACCTCATTTAGTTTGTGGGTCATCACCTCCGGTGGTATACCTGTCATATCTAAATGCGACCAAGCAAAGCAATCTGTGTTAGCTTTTAAACATTTAACTAATTTAGCTTTCATTTCTGGGCTCAGTTTTTCTCCGATGTAAACTTGTTGTGTCTGGTCAGTGCTTAAATACCATGATAGCTTCAAGTTTTTGAGTCATTTTTTGATGATTTCATTGTCTTCTGGTTCTTGAATAACATTAGGTCTTGAAGCTAGATCCGTCTGTCCTGAAATGCTTTCAGTTGAGGGTTGTATTATTATATCCTCAACTGAATTCTGTAGTTGCTATTTCTCATCTGCAACATCATTCGCTGTGCTTGCATCCACGACTGAATTGATACTTTTAGAGGCCTGATGATCTCCACGGATTTGTCGAATCCCCCATTGTGAAGGAAACTTAATAACTTGATGCAATATAGACGGTATAACGCCCATATCATAAATCCATGGCCTTCCATGAATCATATTATAATCCATGTCAGCATCTATCACCTGGAATTTTGTATCCTTGATAACTCCCTCTACAAATGTGGTAAGCACTATTTCCCCTTTTGTGATAACACTTGAATTATCAATTCCAGATAAAGATTGTGCCTTTGGTACCACCTTGTCGCTAGCTTGAATTTCATTCACCACCCTTAGCAGAATGATTTTTACGGAGCTTCCTGGATCAATCAAAACTCGTTTAACGTTAGTATCTTGTACAAGTAAAGATATTACCAATGCATAATTATGAGGAAATAACAAGCCATCCACGTCTGCATCATCAAATGTTATACTGTCATCATCCAAGACTTGGCGAACTCTCTTTCCATGAGTGACCGTGAGTTTTGATGTCTTTCTTGCAACTCTATATGTCAAACCATTGACCTCTTCTCCCCTAATATCACATTGGCTATTCTCTATGGAGACAGAGGTTTCAGTGGCTCTTGTCTATTCTTCATATATGACTACCTACCTTTCTCACTCAACAAGTCAGTTAAACAACCCTGCTTCAACAAGTGCTCAACTTCTCCTTGTAATGTCCTACAATCGGATGTTCTATGGCCATGATCGTTGTGAAATTTGCACCAGAAATCTAGATTTCTTTTGCTCGGGTTTGATCTCATTTCTTTAGGCCACCACAACTTATCTCCCATACTTCTTAAAAAAACTACCAACTCGGAGGTACTGACATTAAAACTGTAATATCTAATCCTCGTATGTGTATTGGAATCAATGCCTCACACATCCCTTCTTCTCTGAACCTGGATGATGAACTCGTATCTTTCTGCCTTGATCTGGAGTTAGATCGTATGTTTTCGTGTTTAGACCGTGAATACTGCCATACAGGTCCCATGTAAGGTTCATACCTATTTTTCCCGGACTTTTTTTTGGATTCCGAATGTCTCGAACCTGCTCTTTCATCAACCCATGACTGTGTAACCGTGTCTTCTTCTATCCGCAGATTTGTGTTGTACCTATTGTACACATCATTCCATGTTGTTGCAGGAAATTCTCGCAAACTTTCCTTCAATATTCTCGTAGCTTCTGAACGTTTCTCGTTTAAATTGCTGGCGAACACCATCGCTGCCCAATTGTCAGGTACTCGTGGTAACATCATCCTCTCTTGTTGGAATCTATCCACAAGTTCCCTGAGTAATTTTGTATCTCCTTGTTTTACCTTAAAGATGTCTTCCATACTTTTTTTAACTTTTTGAGCTCCCGAATGTGCTTTTATCTAAGAATCTGCAAGCTCAGAAAAAGAATCATTGGAGTTTTCAGGTAAAAGAGAATACCATGTTAATGCCCCTTTCGTGAGTGTTTCTCAAATTTTTTTAACCAAACTGATTCGATTTCCTGCTTGGTTAAATCATTTCCCTTCACGCCAGTTGTAAATGCAGTTACATGATGTTGATACCCAATTTTTCCTAAAATATTTTAAAATGCATATATGTTTTCAAAATCATGTATTAGCATCAGTCGGTATTTTTCCATAATTTTTCTACGTTTTTATTAATTTGTCCAGTACTATATTTCCAATAAATAATTACAAAATTACATCACAAATGACTTCCAAACATTTCTTTATTTATTATTTATATTTATGGACCTATTGAGCCCAAATTATTTCATAATTAGCCAAACTGACACCTTTTGGCTATAATTGCAATAACTTTGCAATTATAGCCCAATCATATAATTCTGTACCATTTTTTCACCAGAAATTAATCATTTATGTCGTAAATACTAAATAAACTTTTTAAAACTATTGTCTAGGCATAAAGTTCATTTTTATAATTATTAGCTATTTTTACAAATTATTTTAATTAATTTAAGATGGATATTTAACAAAGCCACTTTTATTTCAATTCTAGCCTAATTAAACCAGCCCCCAAACCTTATTAAATCAACCCAACAGATCCCAAGCCCAATTCCTAAATCTACCTGGCCCAGTGCGAATTTAATCTTGGCCGCTGATCAGTTTTGATCAACGACCCAGATTTCCTCTTTCCTAATTTAACCTAAACGACCCCCCCAAACCCCTCATTTCACTCTCATTCTCTCTGCCGACACCCCTCTCCTTCTCGCTCAAGATTCCCTCTGCCCAAACCCTAATCCCCTCGCCATTTCTGGTTCGCCGGTAACAATGGTGGTTCCACCACCACCCCTGGCCTCTATGGCTCCTCTCCATTGCCTGATTCCTACATCCCTGAGGTCCTCAAGGGACCAGTTGGTTGTTCATTCACCCTCCCCAGGTCCGTGCTCACCATTCTAAGGCAACCATGGCCCTTCTGAGTAAGATCGATTTATTCTCTTGCTAGACCTATAGTTTCTAAGCCGGTCTCTCCCTATCTTTGGGTTATTCCTCTCAAAACCCTAATTTCATCTCTTACTCTTTAGATCTGTAATAGATCTGAGAGTATTCCGAGTTATTTTACTATTTTCTGTAAAAAAAAACTTTCTGTTTCGAAGCATCTCTTCATCTTCATAACTAGGGTTTCTGAGCTTCCTTTTCAAAATGGTTTTCTCTGATTTTTAAGGTGTTATTCTATGATTTTTATTGTGTTTAAACGATTTTCATTTGGGTTCTCCATTTACCTAACTCGTTTTGTTGAAAACCCCAAATTGTTTGGTTTAATCTTTAGGTTCTGAGTTCGTCTTTACTGCTCGTTCTCTCAACTTGTCTGCATGTTTGATTCTCATGAATCTGCTTCGATTTATCTGATTATTTTGTGATTTCTACCGTATTATGTTTATTAGGGTTTCTGATGCTTGCTTCTTCCGCTTATATCATATTTGTTCTACTAATTCCTCTAGTCATTACTATTTTCTGGTTGAATCCCTGATTATACGTGATTTGTACCACTGTGTCCATTAGGGTTTCTGATTTTTTGCTTCTTCTTGCCTACTATGTGTTTATTCCGTTTGTTCATAAAGTTTTGTGTTAACTCTCCCCTTAATCAGCACTGTTCCTATTTGAATTCCTAATTTTCTGTGATTAACACCTTTTACTGATTTCCTGTGATGATGTCTTTACTGATTTCCAACCTGTAAACTATTTTCTTACCTTATTATGTGATTAATTATTATTAGTTGGTTCTTACTGATTGTTTCCTTAATTAGACCTTTCTTTACCTAGCCTAATTACTTGCACTGATTGAAATTATTTCCTTATTTATGCTCCAGTCATACATAATCCCTTTCCTTACTTGTTTTCTATATTTTACCGTTTGAAATTACTCCCTTAATTAAGGGAGTAGTTGGAATGATTGTTTCTCTAATTGGTTCTGAGCTCCATAACTTACTGCCTAGCTGTGTTTCTTGCCTTATTTTATCTAGTTTCAAACTACTATATATATGTACACACTCACCAACACAATGCACTGATACATACTCATACACTGAACTCAACACACACGAACACACTTAGTTCAAACTCTATCTCTCACACTCAAAGCTTTCTGCTCTCTTTCTGTGTCATTTACTATTATTCTGAGTTAGCCGGCTGCAATCCAAGGCTGACTATTGTGCTCTCCTGTCCCTTCACCTTTGTGTTTACTGTCCCTTTACTGGTATGCTCTGATTTTCAATTCAAGTCCCAAACCAATATGCTTCTTTTACCGCTTCAGTTTATCATGTTTCTAATATGCTTCTATCTGTGGTTTTGTTGTTCAACCTGCAACTAATATGTCTACTTTACTGTTTTAATTAGCACGATTCTGAATATGTCCAACCCCCTTAGGACCAGCCTGCTCATGAACGCCCTTTTTTGTAGTATACCTCAATGTGACTCTGCCTTACTTATGTTTTACCTGATTTCTATCATGAACCTTTTGTGCAAAGTAGTTGGCTATCCTAAGTTGTCTGATCCTGTGTTGGTTCTGATATTCATGATATGCTGATACCATTAGCTAATCCCCTGGTTCCCTAAACCCCTATAAGAATTTTCATGCTCCTGTAACTATGTGTGCACTACATGTGCTCTATGTGTCCCCAATACCCATCACCCCCGTGTGTAGGTTTATTCTTCCTGTTTTGGTTCTGTGTTCTTTAAGTATGGTTGAGTTTGATTTTGGTTCTATGTTTGATCTGCTGTTGTTTAATTATATAACTCCCTCTCTTTTCAAAAGTTATTTTACTGAATGACTCCCTCTTTTATTTCACAAAACTGTTTCAAGCAAGTCCCTTTTAACACTGTTTCCTTACTAAAACCTTTTCAAAACTATGTCAAGCACTCTCACTCTACTCCTAGGTCCTTAAGTTCTGCCCCTCTAATGTGTGACTGCGTAGGGATCCCTATGAGATCCCTCTGAACTTTGATGCATAGGTTGTGAAATCTGGGAGTGAGCACTGCCCGGGATCCCTTGAGGTTCTTAGGGAACTCTGACACACCCGGATATGAGAAAGGCCGTGAAACATTTGGGCATTTGAGGTTCTGAGAATTTGGGCCTGTTTTCAGGCTCCCTATATTGTAACTTCTTATTTTCTCTTATCTATTTATGTAATTCATTCAATATTGGTTTGTAATAATTGTTGGAAATGAATATTAGGGATGGATAGTGAAAAGGGGAGGGTAGCCATGTCTGTTGTCAATATCAGTGGGTTAGAAACCATGCCTTAGGCTTACATTTCTATGTGCGCATTAGAATCCATGTTTAGGAACAATACATTCTAAACATGTCATGTATTAGATATCATGTTCTTAGGTTTACTGCTTCAGCATCTCGTTTGACATTATTTTCATCAATTAGAAATCCTACTTCTAGGCTAAATAACAACATTAACATGAAAACTGTTGCTACTGCATATTCTGAAATTATGCTGTAACTTTCTGTGCATCTAGAAATCATGTTTTTTTTAAAAGGAATTTTGCATATAAATCATTCTACATCTTATCATGTTCATACTAGATACCCTATTTTAGGATCTCACTAAGTCACACCTAGATAAACTACTGATTCATGAAAAAGGGACATAAGACAGTCTCATATATGATTATCCTGTGTTAGATAAACTGGTAATAACCCATATGTCTTTGCAACACTTAGAACAACATGCTTTAAGTAAAACAACTTCTAAACTATTTTAATAATTTTGGTAATTATTGTGCATTCACCCACGCCCAGGCAAGCCTTAGGTAACCAACCTTTTAAAAAAAAAAAAACTGGAAAACTGTTTCCTTTTTTGTGTTTACTGCCTAATGGTTAACATGCTTAAAATCAGTAGGCAAACTGATTAGGGCCCCTGCTTCTGGGTTTATAAAATTGAAACTGCATATCTTCTGTGTTTTGATATTCACTTAGACATCATGTTTTGGGATCCTGCTTAATAATACTGCCCTTGTTTGTGTTTGAGACGTGCTGTTTACATGCAATATTTGTGGAGGTAAACCTGAGCCTCTTAATTGCTTATTTTCTATTTTTATCTGCTAAAGTCCTATTTATTCTTGCCTGTCGCCTAGTATTTTCTCCTTTTAAACCTTAGGGGTCATTCTAGAACTGCCTATAGGTAGAGGTCCTAATCTCCTCAAGGACCATTAAGAAGGGACGGGTAACAACATGCATATAGGTCGTTAAATAAACTCGCTTAATAACCACTAAGGGGTGGGAAGAGTAGACATGGATATGATATTCGGTGCAGTAATGCCACGTGTAGCCCCTCTTCTGAGGAGTGATTACCGGGCATTGTACTGATGTGATCCTATAGGATAAACAACCTAGGACCCCCCTATCCCTTACACATTTGTGCTTATATTGTAAAACCTACGAAATTTTGTATATGTGCTTAGACTTTAAATCTTTTAAAATTAAGCACATATGTGTGCTTGGACTGCAAATCTTCTCAAAACCTTCATCTATTTACCTATGTGTTTATTGCTTTAATGCTATCTATTCACAAAGTTTGTTTGGGCCAGGAACCACAGTTGTGGACTTCGAGGGGTGCCTAACACCTTCCTCTTGAAGTAATTTCAAGCCCTTACCCTATATCTGGTTATCTAATATGTGTTTGTAAATAACCTTTAGTAGGTGCCCTAACACACCTTAGCTCGTTAGGTGGCGACTCTTCAATTCCTTATCCCTTTCCCAAAAGGAAACGAGTTGTCCCAATAATGTCGAATACCCTGACCGATCC